>WYDI02031723.1:0-79697 GCA_009867235.2 Psittacus erithacus | reverse complement strand
AGTCTCATGCTCTGCCAGGGAGGAGGGGAAGCTGGGAGGAAGCAGAAACAGGACACCTGACCCAAACTAGCCAAAGAGGCATACCATACCACAGCATGTCATGCCTTCTATATAAACTGGGGGCAGTCTCCTGGAAGGGTCAGGTTGCTGCTTAGTCGGGCTGAGTGTTGGTCAGTGGGTGGTGAGCGGTTGTATTCTCTTCCCTTGTTATTTCCTTATCATTATTATTATTGGTGGTAGCAGCAGTGGTTTGTGTTATACCTTAGCTACTGGGCTGTTCTTATCTCAACCCGTGGGAGTTACATTCTTTGGATTCTCCTCCCCATCCCTCACGGAGTGGGGGGGAGGAAGTGAGAAGGGGGGAGTGAGAGAGAGACTGCGTGATTCTGAGTTACGGTTGGGTTTAAACCATGACAGTTCTTTTTGGCACCCAACGTGGGGCACGAAGGGTTGAGATAACGACAGATCTGACCAGAGTGTGTCTAATCGTATTTGTGGTAACCATTTATTGTTTCCAATTAATAGTCACTCGTGACAATGCTGATTTATTGGCTCTCAAAGTTGTTGCTCCTGATCTCACAGTTTCAGCATGTTGTACCTTACTTACAGCCAGTATTTGCTGTGTTAGTGTTTATTGCCTGGGGGCCTTGGGCTAAGGTTCTCATTTCATTGTACCTTATGGTAATGACTTGTAATACAATAGGCTTATTGATCATGAAACTGATCTGGCTTGCGTTCCCAGTATGGTCACCACCTCTATACTTTGGGAGGTATGTAATAGAAGTGTATAGCAATTACACATCTTTTTCCCCTCCTCTGGTGGTCAGCCTATGAGGGAGGCATTCCCACACACCCTAGTGACAAGTACAGCAGCTACTCAAACTCTGACTACAACAGATAACACAGCTACTCCAACCCCAAGCACAGCAGCTACACCAATCCCAGAGACAAGTACAGCAGCTACTCAAACTTTGACTGCAACAGACAGTGTTGTATTCTCTTCCCTTGTTATTTCCCTTATTGTTATTATTGGTGGCAGCAGCAGTGGTTTGTGTTATACCTTAGTTATTGGACTGTTCTTATCTCAACCCACGGGAGTTACATTCTTTCAATTCTCCTCCCCATCCCTCTGGGACTGGGGGGAGGAAAGTGGGGGAGTGAGCTAACAGCTGCGTGGTTTTGGATTGCCGGCTGGGCTTAAACCACGGCAGATAGATAAGAAACTCACAAGAAGATGATGGAGAGGCTAGGATGTACAATATAAGAGGATCTGTACAAACACTAAACAGTTAATTCCCTTGTCTTATTTAGTAGTGTATATTTAGCAGTGTTTTTACTGGGAGGGTGGTGAGGCACTGGAATGGGTTGCCCAGGAAAGTTGTGAATGCTTCATCCCTGGCAGTGTTCAAGGCCAGGCTGGACAGAGCCTTGAGTGACATGGTTTTATGTGTGGCGTCCATGGCAGGGGGGCTGGAACTTAACAATCTTAAGGTCCTTTCCAACCCTAACTATTCTATGATTCTGTGATCATCTGATGTATGTACATAGATGTACAAATATATCCTTTTCTTTTCCAGTTTGTCTCTCATTATCAGTGATTCTCCCCAAACTGTATCTTCTTATATATCTGGTTTGTAGGCAGTACCTTGTCTTTCATCTTTATATAACCATTCTTCTCCTCAGTTCTCAACACAGCAGCCTGTTTCTTCCTCTCAGCTTCCACACAGCAATCACCCCTCCCCCCACCTTTTGCTATATAGATATGCAGTCCCTCAATTCTCAGCACATGCACTTATCTCTTTTCTTAAACTTGTGGATGTATCTCTTTTGCTTAAGTTCTGCTGGGTTCTACTTAAGGAAAAAATATGCTGGGACTCCTTATGTGCCTAAGGGACAGTAGCAAGTATTTTAAGCTATGTTGTCTTATAATAAAAGAATCAGATACATTATTTCTCTAGGGTATAATCATGTAAGATTGCTCTACTTACAGTCTGGAAGGCATACCGAACCTTATTGTTTTAAGTTGGCACACTGTGAAATATAAGCAGAACTGACCAAACACTGGTAGCAATTAGAGCTTTTTAAAATCTGTAATCACAATTTTCATTTTCTTTTGCACACAGCCATGAAAGCATAGCATAGCAGATATATATGAGAGCACACATTCATGCTGATACAACCAGTAACATTTTACACACGTATCATCAGACACAGTCATAATACTATAAAATGCAGCGTATGTTTTAAAGGTCTATCTTTATCTTTTTTCCTCTTTTTGTTCAAGCAACTTTGTTCTTGTTTTATCCCTTCTCACCCAAAATCTTTGTGTCTCCTCTCTAGTTTGAGAATGAAAAGGTATGAACACCACAAACTCTACAGGGAGTTCAGGAAAGTCACTATTACAATGTTGGTTCCTGCCGTTTTCATGGCTTCTTACACAGACAGAACCACAAAAAGGATGCTGAATCTGGGGCAATTCTTCCAGCTTTGCACTATACAATATGTGGCAGTGGGGAAGCTGAAGGACTCACTATGTATGTCCAGCAACAATGAAGCAATCCCTATTTAATGAGAAAGAAGAAAAAGGCATTATTTATCCCAGATGCTCAAGCATTCATCCTTCTATGGAGTTCAGCCTTTGTATACGGACACTGCAGCTCTCTTGCAAAATACAGCTATCAACTTCTAACACAATTATTTTATCTCATGAGCCTGCCAGAAGCACATATTCTGCTATAGGTGCATTTTTTTCACAACTATTCACGGAACTGAAAATTAATTATTGTTCTCAGTTTTTCTTTCTCTCTAGTTCATCTTTGTCCTTAGATTCTATTTCCCTCTTGCTCCCTATTTCCTTTTGCCAGTGGAAAAGGGAGAAAACAGAAAACAGCAAAACCTGCAGGTATCTCCTGGGTTGAGATACCCACTGTTTGATGGACTGCTTCTGTACCCAGCATCAACAGGGGACAGATAAAACACAGGACCTCTGGAAACTACAGTCTAGGAATTACACCTTTGAGTGAGTAGTCAGCAGAAGGGTTATGCTCCTGAATGCTGTCTGCCTGTACTCATAACATAAATTCAGCAAGACAGAGTATATTGTTGATTATTCTGTAGTCCTGCTTTCATTCTGGAATATGAAGTAGCATAAGAAAATTTTCCTGCTATGGATGTCTGGGCAATATGCTGAGCTGCCCAAGAAACATGCAGGCATTGCATAAATAGATGTGCCTGGCAGATGTTTGCAAAGAGAGAGGGGTTTTTTTTTGCATTGGTTTAGCTTTGTTTTCTGAGGATATGAAACTCAGAAAATTCAGTGAGGCTCAATTCAAAATTAGCTACTCTAAAGTACGGAGCAAGAACGGGAACTTTCAACACGTGTTTGGTGATGCTAAGGTGGGGACCACCCATTCTCCTGCAGAGGCTCTTCAGACTCTCTGAAGGACCACTGTCAGCCTGCTGTCTGCCCTTGATGAGTAAGTCAGTCATATCCATCAGCTGCCTCCTGATCGTTTGCAACCACTGGAAACTGTAATCAAATTGGGCAAGAGAAGAGAGCTCAATTATGTTGAATTCCTTAAAATGCTATGAAATTAGACAGCTGAGTAGAAGGAAAAAGGTGTATGTGTCCATGCTGAAGAAAAGGTTAAGAAGCTTACTCGGCACTGGACATCAAAGAATCAATAGAGACAAGATGTGCTACTGAAAGAACTCCTTTCATTCTGCTACTCTGGGAACAATATTTTCAGCATTTCTTTTAAGTGTGAGGGAATTTTCTGCACCTGATTATAAACAGTGTTTAACTGTTTTTACATTAATGGTGACTTTCACCTAGCTAAGTGATTATCATGGTAGTGTGCAATGAATTTATCAATTCTTCTGGATTTGTTACCTTTTGCAAGTTTGATACAGTGTTTTCCTAAAAAAAACAAACAACCAACAACAAAAACCCCAACATCTTGGCTGATATTTAGACTTTGAGGCATATGTTTTTCCACCTTCTTTTCCCCTAAAAGGTTTTTTAAATTTATTTAAAAACTAGGTACACTAGGAAGCAGGTAAAAATGTTGTTAACTTCTCAGCAACTGCTATCTACCAACTTCTGTTGCTCACCAGTTCATGTAATCATCAAATCTAAGATGCTGAAACTGGAACTAATACTCCTTATAACACACATAAGATATTTTAAACAGCAAATCAATAATGCCAGAGGCTATTATATATACTTAAATACCTAAGAATAAAGAAATAAAGTTGGTGGGGTTTTTGTTTTTTCTTTTTTTTTTTCATTTTGGTTTTTTTCCCCTGAAAGATTAGCTGACAAATATTATATTACCTCAGTTTTCAATAAAAGGCTTTTCCTCACTGCAAGACAGCAGTGGAAAGCTAGGCTGACTATACAAAGGAAGCTAGAACAGAGGAAATATTTGCATACTAACTTAAAAGAATCCTAGTTAAACCATCTGAAACTAATACATACGTAGGATACTGAGGCTGCATGTTTTTCTCTGCTATGTGCAAAGAATAATAATATATATTAAGTTACTTGCCGTCTTAAAATGATTGAGCCTCATGTTTTCTGCATGGTTTAGTACTTTCAAAGTGGGACAAGTAATTATCTCTTACATAATAAACCATCTGCATGGATATAATTAAACATTTGCTCAGTTGTATTTGATATTAAACCAGAAAAAGAATGTGGTTAAGTAGCATTTATCATGCAAAAGATGCCAAAATCAGCTGAAAAAAACCCATCTAAAACATCCTGGTTAGTCGCTGAGCTTTTGAAGGGGTCTTGAATAGATCCCAAATGTGATGCTGCATAACTCAGGTTGACATGGTAACGTGCATAGTAAGGAAAATCTGAGCTTTATTAGCAACTTCATTTTAATTCCCTCCCCTTTTCATATGCTCCTCTCAGTTTCTGGCGTAAATGTATCTTAAGAGGCTCTGATTGTAACTCACAATTATTTGGCATAATTAAGATGGTGTGCTAGTCTTTTATTTTGTAGGCAGCAGAGTAGTAGCAGGAATGCACGATGAATCCCTAGCAGCATTTTTAAATGACCATGTTAAATTTAGTGCTGTTCTGAGAGAGATTTTGCGTATTGCTTGGTTAATGGGATGCTTGCTATATTAGGACTGATCTAACAGCACTCTGCCAGAGGAAACAGGCAGAAAAGATTTTCTCAATACAGTTACTCTAACAAACATACAAGCTGTTAAGGGTCAATGACCAGAGCCATAGGCCCTGAAGACTCTTGCTGAGCAGACAAAACCAGAAGTGCCATATCTTGAGACCACAGGCTGCAGAAATGATAGCAGGTTATAAAAGGACCCTGTAAGACAGAGACAAAAGCAAGTTTGCAAGACCAAAACTGAGATATAGTCAACGCTTTTGGAATATTTGAATAAAACTGAGGCTTCATAAATGACCATCACAAAATTGTGGGTTTTAAAAGTCATATAAAAACACCTCTTTAGATTGTTTTAAAATAATTCTTTCTAAAAGCTTTATTTCTTCTCCAAAGTAAACCATACTTTGCTTTTAGCTAGGATTCACATCTTTATACAGTTCCTAATCATCTTCTGTGCATGAAAGAGCACTACAGATTGGTGTATGGTGTGGGATGTGTCTGGCACCTTATAGCATGTGATTGAGAGGGAGGGAAGGAAGAAACTGCAGAGCTAGGATATCATCTGAGGAGCAAGATAGAGTAGGAAAGCAAAGTGCTCCACAGCATGAATGCATAAGGTGCAGACAGAGCTAAAGAGGAGAGGCAGGATCTGTTTCATTGTGTGACACTTGACAGGTCTGTTGAATTCAGAATCCCAAAGGGACTCAAACTCATCCAGCCTTTTGGGTATGTCATGGATGATAAAGAGAGTACTTCAGCTCTGAAGCTGACTGAGGAATAGGAGAACTGCAAGATTCCACAGAGGATAAATAAAGGCAGACTCAGAGTGACCAAGAAAAGCTTACCTGAAGCTTTCCCTGCAACCATGAATGTTGGCCACTCTTCAACCCCCAAAACAGCTTATCACTTAGAAAAGGCAGATGTTATCATAACACTAGACAGCAGTGTTATGGAGTGAGAAATGACTGTTTAAGTGAGTCACCTGGTTTTACATGAGAACCTTGATTTACCATGGAAATACTGACGTCACTGTGAAAGAGATCTCTTGCAAAGGAAATCTGATCAATGAATTAGAACTTGAAAAGAAACCTGACAGATGAAAGAACAGAAAAGATCCTCCTCTTCTGTGATAACTGCATAATTAACAAGATCGAAAATGGTTGAAAGTAGCTTTCATGACAGCTTCTGGATCCATGTAGCTGCACATATCTAATGTCTGATTTCTTCCACAATAGCATCAAAAAACAAGCCATCTTTTAAACTGACAAGTGGATTTTCTGTTGTTCATATTATTATAAGCATAGTAATCCTGATAAAATAAAACTGAGAAAACAAAACAAGATTAATTATTCAGAAGCAGTTTCCCCTAAGCCTACACCATTCAAAATGGAAGAAACTAGAAATTTTAATGTCACTACCTACTATAATATCATCAATTGTTAAGCTTAAAAAATGCTGGTTTTCCACATGGACTTGCGTTACTGAAGCTTCACAAACCAAAACCATGCTTGATTAAAGGTCCTTTATTTTAAAGCTATAAAGAGGTATAATTCTGTTTATGTAAAACAGCCCGTTATAAATTTTTAAGGGATTTTTTACACTAAACTTACTAAAGCAAAACCAATTAGCTCTTCAAAACAGAGGACTCTGAATTCTTAAACCATGACACACTTTCATGGCAAATTAGGTTTTGATTTGTTATCATCTAAGAGTATGTGGATTAACTTGCTTAATACTACTTTCCTTCCTATCAACAATGTTTTGAATGTAATCTTAAGATTGGTTTTTGAGTTCTTCCTGGCTGTTAGCAGTAACAGCCTCTTTTTGTCAAGATTAATGTGTAAGGCTATATGTGAATGCATTTCACATTATCTGCACCGAAACTTTCAAACTCTGACCACTTGGACAAGCAGAAAAAGAGTTAATCTGGTGATACAACACTGCCAGCTACCCTATATCTTCTAGGTCTCATTAGTTTCTCCAAATAAATGTAGCTACTGTATAGATAACAATGACCATAGCTCTTATCAAAGGACTAAAATGACAGTCCACAGTTTTAAAATTGCAGAAAACATCTGTCTACTCCAGCCCGGAGTTTTTACCTTACATTTTCTAACAAGTAATTGTAAATAGCTGGTCTCAAAGATATTTAATTTGGAATCATGCCAGATCATTGTAATTTAGACTGGTTGAAGAGTTTTCCAGATGAAGTTTTAAATGAACTTTGCGCTAACTCTAGCATAGTGTAGTAGAACTGGAGATATCTGCAACTGCCCAGAAGGGCAGCATGTTGGGCAGATTTCAGTTTTGTATTTAAGCTTCTGAAGTCTGAGTTCAGTTTCAAACATTTAAGTTATTTCTTTGGGGAAATGGGAGAAAACTATTTGTTATGTTTACTTGCCTTCTCCATTTACTAACTGTTGAGTTTATCTCAGAGTGTCTAAATTTTATTCTTTCTAACTTTCATTACTTAACGTGTGTAACTGTGGGAAAGGATGGCATCCAAATCCTCATTCAGAGAAGATATATGCTGCTCAAAGAATCAGATCCTGGTTGTAACAGGTGATGTGGAACCCAGCAGACGCTGACAACCTCATGCAACCAGTGCATCAGAAAAAAATGGCATGTAGAAGGTGAAAAATCTACTCCTAAACAGTGAAAATTTGAGAGACCTCCCAGGACACTAAAAGTTTCCCACTTCATTTCTCCAATTTGAATAACCTGAGATGTGTCCTGTTGCTTCCTCTTTACTGCCCTCACACATCCTTTAGGGATTTGAGACACACTGGCTGATTACTTGCTTGAGATTGAGGTAAGGGCTGTCTTTCCCTCTTCTCACAGAGTTCTGCCTCACCTATTGTAATGTTCCAACCCTCTTCTGACTGATAAGACCCACACAGGAAAAAAAATTATTTGAGGATTTACCTCAATAATGTGCCAATAGTTGGTGGAGAATTCACCCTCTAAATTCTAATTCTTTTAAAAAAGCAGGCCATTCTTAAAAATAATGTTTGTAAAAATTGTGTCCCAGCCCTAGCCCCTCTAACTTATTTTTAAAACACTGGTAAAAGAAAACACCATATATGCTGTTCTTGAGTTGTTCAAAAAATTGTGCACAGTTTGTGCATTTATATTCATAAAACACTCCATCTTTCTCTCAAATGAAAAAAACACTCCACAAATCCTCAGCTTAAAGCATGTGAATACTACTGAGATTGAGTTGAGGTTATTGTGAGCATATATATTCTAAATTATTTAAAATGCTTCTGCCAAAGTTTAGCAGCCAGCAAAGAACATCAATTTACTTTAATTAGTTTGAAGCAAAGACCAGGAAAAGTTCAGATCCTGCACTTCAGAATTATTCTGATTCAGCTTCTTGGTAGCCTGGAAAGGAGAAAGACTATAGTAACAGTTTACTCAGATAAATATTGTGCTATCCTACATGATGATAGAGAATATTTTGGAGATGGATGGAGTTGTTTCACAGGTAGGAATTGGCCTGCCACACAGACAGTTCACTTATAATTGATAATCCCAAATGACAGGGGTTTAGGTTCAATTTGTTAACCAATACAGGCAAGCCAATCGAATCAGCCAAACAGCTGTTTAAATACCCTTAATCATATCTGAAATAATAGTACCTGAAACTTCTCAACAATATCTGAAAGAAAAATAATTAAGAGATGTAAGTTCAACAAATCATGCTGGAGGTCTCCTGTTGAAATAGTTAGAATATCTATGGAGTATCAAAAAGTGAAGTATCATAATTTCCCAATACAAAACACTTCACTTTACAATGGATCTCTTTGCAGTGGACAAGCACATAGGAATAACTTTAGCAACGTTTTATGCAATGACCAGCATGTAGTTACATCTGTTGTATGCAAAGGAGTTAGGTGCTGGTCTATAGTCTGCTTTTAAAAGGATGAATTCCTTGAAAAAGTCAGTTATAAGCAAATGAATGAGACAAAGAAGAGTATAACAGAGAATGATGTTACCAGATTCTAAAATTGAGTTGTGCAGTTAGAGAGGATATTGTCATTTGTTAAAAATATTCTAACTGAAGAGAAATACAGAGGGACAGATAATATAGCAAAAACTTTTTATTTACTTGTTACTGTAAGTCCAGACAAGTGAAATATGAACAACAGATGCGAGAAATCATCAGTGAAACATCTGAAAGCCAGAAGTACTAAGGACGAAAAGGAGTTAAAAAAAAAATATTGTGAACAAAATTAATCTGAGCAAAATCACAGGTCTGTTATTAGAAGCAGACAGTTGAAACTGTCAGTAACGAAGCAGAACAGGCAGAAATATTCCATGAATATTTCTGCATATTGCAGTCCCATCCCAGTAATAAATGCCATATGGTTTTCCCTAAAAATAATACGCAAATAATTTTTAATGCATGGGTAGTTTAACTCTAAGAAGAATTTATTACTGGTCTGCCTGAAGATGCTGATATTCAATACATTAAAGAATATTACAGAATATTACAGAAGTATTAGAAACCTGCATAAAGCCAGGGTTACATTTAAACAACAAAAATTATGATCTAGATTATACAATTGAGCTGTGCTGGAACCAGTAGCAGGTAAAGTGGCTGAAGGCCTGATACGAGACATAATCAATACAGAAGATGACTGTGTAATTAGCGCCAATGAGCATGTCAAATTGGGTAGCTTTCTGGGTGAGACTGCCAAAAATGATTGATAAAGATGACTGCATCGACATATGCTTCTGTAAAACAAGCATCCAACAGGACATGAATCTAATTAAGTGATCAGCGTTGTACAAAATCAGTAACATGTAATAATTAATTATAAATTCTCCAAAAGTAACTATAAACAGCTCAACATTATGCCTTGGGTAATTCTAGAGGAATTTGTGGAATTCTGTTCCCTTCCACGAGTGAGTTTTCCCCGGCATGTTGGTGCTTGGTGCCAGGACTCTGCCAGCCCACCCCAGGCCAAGCCTCATCAGTGCCCACGGTACTACTGCAGCTCCAGTTGCTTGGACCCCTGCTGGGAGATGGCACAGGCTGTTTGCTCAAACAGGAGTCTGCAACCACACCATCACCAGTTCCCTGGGCCTGATCTGGCGTCCGGAGAGCTGAGTGCCTCTTTGACATGAAGTGGAGCGAGCTTTAAACACACCCTTGACACCAGTGCCTTAGAGGTTTGAGCCCCACATTTTAGAAAATGCTCTCCTCTGCTGCTACATAAATTTATGAGTGATCTGAAGAAACATTCAACAGCATTAATGGTAAAAATTGCAGATGACACAAAATGCACAAAGTACTAAATAATGCAAAGAGAAAACAGTTTTTCTGTTGGGAAATTGACATCCTTTAGTAAGCCAGGATCATTTGAACGTGCTTTTTGAGACAGCTGAATGCAAGGTCATTCAGCAGGAACAAAGAATGTAGGTCACGTTTGGAAGTCTGGAGACTGTGTCCTGGAAAGCAGTGACTCTGAAAAGGATTTAGGGGTCACAGTGGTTAGCCAACTAAAGAGAAGCTCCCAGAACATGTTTCAAGGCATTTGGTACTGCCTTCAGATACAGGAGTGTTGGGTGGTGACAAAAACTGCACCCAATTCTACCGCACACTTTCGACAAAGGTGATTAAAAATCAGAAATGTTCAGAAAAGCACTGGTGGGATACTGTTAGATCTGGAAAACCTGATTAACAATAACAGACATTAAAAGTCCAAGTTATTTACTTTACCCAAAGTGGCATGAAGAAGTGGCTGCATTATGGTTTATACAAATCCATTACGTATTTCCAACAAGGATAACCAACTCTGTCAGTAGCAAAACAGTACACTCTTTAACACGGTGACCATAGGCCTGTTGAAAAAATTTATGCAAATTTTGTTTCTATTTAGAATTGCACTGTTTTAATTTGAGGACAAACATGAAAAAGGTAAAGGAAAAGCATCTTTTAAAGTGCTTTAAAAAGAAAAGCATGGCAGGCAAGCATGACAAAGGCAAAGAGACTGCATGGTATGGTGTTGAGTATTCATGTTGAATACAAAACTGCAAATGAACAAAATAACACATTTTAAAAGACATTTTCCTATTGGGTTTATATCTCCGTGTTGATTTATGTTATATTCTTTTGACCTTTATTATTTTTTTTTAACATAATCAGAGTGAAGATCTTTCTGGAACATCTGTGAAATATTTTGTACACTCAGGCTAGACGTAAATAATACATGTTGGAGAGATGTAAACACCAATGGGAGAAATAAATTATGTACGTGAGCACAGGGCACTATAGCTAAAGTAATGAGCTAAAACATAAGAAACTTCCATTAACTTGATCATCAGAAAAAAAATCCTTATAATTGGAGGAATTCAATTTTGAAGAGCTGTCTCCTTTGGGAAGTAGAAGCCCCATTACCTGAGGCATTCAGAATGAACTTCACAAAACGGCACTGTTAAAGACCAGCCCTTTCTGAGGACCGTGATTGTCTTTTCCATCTCAAATCTTTGTGATCTCCTGTTTTTTTCTTAAATATTCTTTATAATTTCTTATAATTCTATAATGAATATTTTGATTGTTGAGCTACAAAAGAAGTGGTTTAAAGAATAAAATTTTATTGCAAGATTACCAGAATTGTTTTAGAATCAGTTTTCATTCTCTAATCTAGTATACCAACATTACCAATATCACTGTGTTATATCTAAACATAGACTAAGAGATTTTCAAAACCAACAGACTGGTGAAACACTCAATGTGGAGGCGCTCAGTTTTTAGGAACTTGCTTCTGAATAACATCAATCTCTACTAAAGTGCCTCAGCACTCCATTGACCATCAGGGAAGAATTAAGTGCCTTGGAACAAGATCCACAAAAACTAAGCTAGGTGGTAAGAGTGTACTGAGGACAGAGTTGTACACCGAGTTCTGAATCTCTTTGATGTTCAGGTGTTTTAATGCCATTACTCCTTCAAGCAGAGGTTTTCCTGAAGGTGTTAGGCACTTGTTTCTCTTTCAAAAACTAAGAAAACAAGTGTAGCTGGAAGACTCTTGTCTCTGCTCTAAAGTTCAAAAATTAGAGAACTCCCGTATAATGAAGACACAGCAACAATTAATTTTTTTTTTTTAGGGAATCTTGTGTCTTTTAAAAGCCTCTCTGAGGACTATTCTAGGGGAATAGAAAAGAAGGGGAGTGCTCCAGCCTCTTCTTCCTTTGAGCCTCTTACAGTTTTTGTAGGCTGAAGGCTTTCTTTGCCTTCAGACAGATTAAGCAGGAGCCTCTATTCTGATTAGAGGTCTATGATTGGGAACAGGTCACCCTGAGCTTAAGCTCCTGCTCCGCTGATTGTTTCTGGATTTATGGATATAAACCACATAAATGTTCCATACTACAGACACAAAAAGCCATCTTTTGTCCTTCCCAACTGAATGCCATATCCACAAGGTTACAGACTAATTCCCCTCTCTCTGATCTAATGCATTTTTAATTCTTTCAAAGTGAGCAGCTTTAGCAGAAGGGACAGACTGTATTTGCTTCTCTTCCACGTCCCTATGGACTGTGGGCTGTCTACCTGACAAGTAGAAGAGAGTTGAAGTCTTTGTTTTCCAAAGGAAAGCAGGTCCTTTAAGTGGAGAATGTCTTAACCACTGGAATTTTTATATTAAAATGCAAAATAACCAAGCCTTTGCAAAGAAAGCATCAGTTATGGCTGATTTTTGTGTGGAGGTGGATTTAGCAAATGTTCTGCAAGATCTGAGGGGCTTGGGCGTGAGAGGAGCAAGTCAGTGAGATGAAGCCTGAGACACCTTTTGGCAAATACAGCTTCTGGGGAATTTAAGCATAAAACGTGTAGCACCCATGGAGGTTAGTTGCCCCCGAGGTCAGCTGTAACTGAGCAAGTGGTGTGAAGGAGCCTGGTTCCAGTTTTAGTACCTAAATTTCACATCAGTACCACCTTCAGCACCCAAGTCCTACCACAGGAATCTGGGGAATGGGTGAACTTCATTGACTCATAGAATCAACAAGGCTGGAAAAGACCTTTAAGATCAAGTCTAACCATTGCTCCAGGACTGTCAAGACCACCACTAAGCCATGCCACTAAGGGCCTCATCTACACATTTTTTGAGCACTTCCAGGGACAGTGATTCCATCACTTCCTTGGGCAGCCTGTTCCAATGCCTGACCACCTTTTTAGTGAAGAAATTTTTCTTAATATCCAAACTAAACCTCCCCTGGTACAGGTTGAGACCGTTTCCTCTTGTCCTATCGCTTGTTACTTGGGAGAAGAGATAGACCCCACCTCTTTCCATCCTCCTTTCAGGTAGTTGTAGAGAGTGATAAGGTTCTCTTCTCCAGGCTAAACACCTCCCAAGTTCCCTCAGCTGTTCCTCATTAGACTTGTTCTCCAGACCCTTCACCAGCTTTGCTGCCCTTCTCTGGACCCGCTCCAGCAACTCAATAATGCCAAGTGACTGGTAAAAATACTTCCAGGGAGCATTTTTTGGACGCCAGGCCGGAAGCTGCCAGCCGCCGATGGAGCGCATCCCACGGCCGGGGCTCGCCAGCAATTAACTCAGAGGCAGCCCACTGGGACCGTAACCGATCGTCCCGGCGCTGCCTCTCCCTCGCAGCCCCCAGCGCAGGCGGCGGCGGGGTCCTCTCGCACCCACCACCCAGCGGGCCGGGCACGCATTCGGAGCGGCTCCGCAGCGCCAGCCCCACTAAGGGAGGAGAAGAGGTGGAGAGAGATAGAGGCGGCGGCACCGCCCTCCGGAGAGAACGGCGGGGAGAGGCTGGTGCGAAGCGTCGCATCTCAATGAGGGCCGGGCTAATGTAAATCACTGCAACCGGCAGCAGCAGAAGAAAGGCGAAGCAGCTGCAGCCTGGGTTCCCCAGCAGCGTGCTCTAGCCAGGGGAGGCGTAACAAAGGCAGCGGAGCCGCTTTCTGCGGCAACTCCTGCGATTAGAGCCGGGTGGTCGCCAGGGGGGTGAGGGGGGAGCTGCCGCTCTCTGGCCTCATCCCATTTCGAGCTGCCGCCTTCCCTCTGCGCCCCGCCGGCAGGTCCGAGGGAGAAGGTGTTCGCCAGGCTGCGGAAAACAGGTGAGCTCCGGCGCCGGGGCTTATGGGGCTAGGGTCGTCCTTTCCTGCGCGGGCTGCGGCGTCGGGGCGCGGCGCGATGCGGTGCACCTGTGCCTATTGTGTGGGGCGGCGGCCTCCGCCGGGCGCCGCAGCGCCGTGCTCGGGCGGGCCGCCGGTGCCGAGGCGGTGTGTGCCCGGCGGCGGGAGCGCGGGTGTGGGGCTGTCTCCCGGTCTGTCCTCCCGGCTGCTGTGCCTCGACATCCCGGGGACGCACCAGGTACTTCCACCCCCGCGCCTGGAGGCGAGCGCCCCTCGGTTTTGTCAGCGTGTGCGGTTCACGCTGCGCTGCCAGCCCGCAGCGGGGCTGAAGTGCTTGATGCCGCCTTCAGCGGGCTGGCTGTATGTCAGACACGTTTCCCCTACCTACCCCATCAGAATAAACCCTTCTCGAAGCCGCTGCGGCATGTAGCCGCGTTTTAGCCCCCCTTTCCCCCCCCCCCCCCCAATGACTTGGTAGTGAGCCTGCGGCTTAGTCTCTGAATGATCTCTGGGTGCCAGTCGCATCGCTGCGTGATATATTTTTTTTCATCGTGTTGTTTTATGTAATTGCTCACCCACACCTGCATTATAAATAAGTCTTTAGCGGATGTACAGGGTGTGAAGTGTTGGGCATGGTGATTTTGCAGGGGTGTGTCCCTTCGTTTTTCTGTCTCTATACGTATGTGAATGTATTTTTACCCCCATAAACGGAAACATCTGATCAGATCAAATTGTTTAGGATTTCTTTGTCTGCTCTGACCTTGTGGTTTGAATGCGATTTTCTGCAATATAACAAGACTGTAGTGTTCCTTTTTAAAGGGCGTAATTGGGAATTTACAGCCATTATTGATTAAAGCATATGTGTGTGTGGAAGAAAGGGCAGCAACTCGCGCTTCTACCTTTCCCCATCCGAGACTGGTAAAGCTGAAAGTCTCTTTTTTTTTCTTTTTTTTTTTTCTTAAAGTGTATCTTCATGTAAACCTGCTTTTCGTGGGGTTTTGGGTGGGTTTTTTTTTTTTTTCCTTTTTTTGTGTCTGAGATGGTTTAAGCGAATGAAATGGCAGACCTAAGAAAAATCCATTTTTCTTGGCACAGATGTAGCTTTTGAGATACAGTTTCTGGATTGTGAGTTCTAGGATTGATTAAATCTGAATAACAGGTTTTCGCAGGAATTAGAAGTGAAGTAAAACAGCTGACATGGTTGTGTGTTTTGTTTTTTTTTTTCTAACATGGAAACAGTGGTGGTTTCTTGGCTTTAAGCTCTGACCACTGAGTGATATTTTGTGTTTAAACTATAGAGGAGTGTCAGTGAAATGCCACAGTGAGTGTTCTTTCACTGAAGTAGGCTGTGTGTGTATATATACCGAAGAGGAAAAAAGCAGATTAGTCTTTTTCTTTTATATATATAATAAGCAAATGTATACTAGAATCATAGAATACCTCAAGTTGGAAGGGGCTCATAAGCATCATTGAATCCAACTCCCTGCTTCTTGCAGGACTACCTAAAACTAAACCATATGGCTAAAAGTATCATCCAGGCATTTCTTGAACTCTGACAGGCTTGGTGCCATCACTGCTTCATACTGTATCATTTATATGTTTTAGGTACCTTTAAAGTATTTACAAATATAAATCTTGCATATAAACATAAGCATATGATCTTGTGCTGATGTAACAGAGTAAGCTGTGAGCTGTAACCAAATCAGGGTAAATAATCTCCAAGGCCCCACACTTGCAGTGGTTGACTTAGGTGCTTGTTCCAGTCAAGCACGGTGAAGTTGCTGAGCATGTCCCCTACAGCTTTGCAGCATTGGGGTCCAGCTGTATGATTCCTGCTTTAATGCAAACTTCTGTAAGCTCAAGAGCATCCTTAAGTCTTTTCTGTATTTCCTCCTATTGCTTTACAACTGGTCTGAATGTATTTTTTTCTTCTTCATGGTCACACAGTTATGAGTGGTTGAAAAAAAGCTTGTGCTTGCTATTTTTTTTCTTTTTATTGGAAATCAATGAGAGAGGCCACTTCTAAATTAGGTCTTTGTGTATGTGCTATAAATAAACTTACTGTGCTTTGCTGTTCTGCAGACAATGCAAGTCTAGATGGCTCCTAAATTAAATGTGTTTTCAACTTAATGATATTTTGATAATTCTATTTTTATAATTTTTATTTATGAAGATTAATGTGCAACTTGTAGTGTTCAGCCTTGTGTTGTTCATAAAAAGGAATAGAAGTATCTACTTCCTTGATTTCGTTTCAGAACATGTGAGTGTCCACATCCATGATCTGTATTGAACAACTGGGATCATTTTGGTCAGAGCTGATGGGTTTTTGTCACTCTTAAATGTGGGAGACACCAATTGATAATTTACCCATCAACACTGAATTTATCACTCCTTTGGTAATAGTTTTGTAGGCAAAAGAAGCTGTCAGCCTTAATCAATTTGAGTATTAGGCTTAGGATATTAATAATGCATGTTGCAAATGTTACAGAGCACTGAAGTAGTTTGCTTATTGAAAGGCACTCATTTCCTGTCTCTCTCTAATATTTTTTTTTTATTTCATTGCATTTGAGCAGTTCTGTTTTTCAGTGTATGCAAAGTATTTGCACAAGGGCAACTGAAGTCATCTACTACAAAGCTTAGGCTTTAGGGAAACCAGTCTTTGGAACATGTTGAACAGTGGGCTTGACCCCCTGAGTAGTAGTCCTGATTCTCATCGCTAACCTGCAACACCTATTTGTCTGATGAGTTCTTAACTGCTTTACTTATTGGTGACTGCTTTTCTGAAATGGAACGTCTTGAGATCACAGTTGGAACAAACAATATAGTTGGATGAATGGTCTAGAAGGTAAACTGGACTCAAATAGCATCTGAATATAACATGAGAAGAAGTAGAAAGTTGATGTGTTTTTTTGGTTTTGTTTTGGTTTTGTGGTTTTGTTTGTGTGTTGGTTTTTTTTTTTCCCCCATTATCTCGACTTTGTCTCCTCATTTTCACAGTTCTTACTGAATTTGAACAAACCCTTTTTAATGTTGCATATTACTAGCAGTTGGTTTCATGAGTGCCATTGCTATGCTATGTACAAGCCTAACTTGGTTTTATGGGCTGGCAGGAGAGGTAGCTATAAAACGAATGTGTGAATGTGGCATGGTTTCATTCAAACATTTTTTTCTCAACCTGGAAAGCAGTCCTACGTAAGTGCTGTGTATAGAATATGAATTCCCAAAGTGAGCTTCCTTAAAATGTGTAAGTTTCTTAAACTTTTTCTGGTCTCTTGTTCATCCCTTAGATTGAACTTCAAGATGTCCTTTGGGAGAGATATGGAGCTGGAGCATTTTGATGAGCGTGATAAAGCACAGCGATATGGCAGGGGGTCCCGGGTAAATGGTTTGCCCAGCCCAACTCACAGTGCCCACTGCAGCTTTTACCGAACCCGCACTCTACAGACCCTGAGTTCTGAGAAGAAAGCCAAGAAAGTTCGTTTCTATCGTAATGGAGACCGGTATTTCAAAGGGATTGTATATGCCATCTCCCCTGACCGGTTTAGATCCTTTGAAGCTCTCCTGGCTGATCTGACCCGAACTCTGTCTGACAATGTGAATCTGCCCCAGGGAGTGAGAACAATCTACACAATTGATGGATCCAAGAAGATTTCCTCTTTGGACCAGCTAGTAGAAGGTTAGCAGTAAGATATGGAGGCATAAAGTTATGCTTGAGTTGCTGTTTTTTTGTCTAATCTGTTAAGTTTTCTGTAAATAGGTAATGGTATTGTTGTTATTGATAAAGATCTTCAGTGGTATAATTAGAATTGTGAATATCTTAAAGTGTGCCATGAAATATTGTCGCCTTGCTTCTTGTTTCCCTCTTGTTGAAAGTGTTTGACCTTTCCTTTTCTGTTAATCTTGTGTTGATAGTCCTAGATCTCAAAGATTGCATCTGTTGCTTCTCTTGAACTTGCATATTTAAAAATGCCAATGCTGATGAGAGTTTCGTCAGTTAAGCTTGATGAAACTTACATGAAACTCAGTTCTGATGGATTTTAACCATTTATTTTTTTTTTAAAGTCTGGTGTCTACCTAGTGAAAAGCTCCAGCTCTTCCTTACAAGTAAATATGCCTTAAGTAAAACACCCTCCTCTCATTGAGTGGCATAAATGTAGGCAACCTATTAAAAGAATAATTTTGCAGCCGTGGGGTAGACTGTAAACTTTTCTCCCCTGTAGCATTTCCCTTTTCCTCTTCCCCAGTCTATTGGCACCCTTACTTTGTCATTAAATAAGGCTCATGTACCTGCAGTATGAAGCATTACTAGAGATTTGGTCAGAACTAACAGGTCCTGGTCACTGTCAAACATCAAAGACTTCAGTTGCCAATTTGCCCATTGACACTGAAATTTTCACTCCTTCACCAATAGTTTTGTTGGCAAAATTAATCAATTTGTCAGTATTAATCAATTTGAATAGTAAGCCCAGGCTATTAATAATACTTTTTACTAATTTTAAAAGTTGCTATAGTAGCTTTTCCAACAGAAAGTGCCTCTGCTTTCAGTGGGTTTCTTTTTGTGTGTGTGGGCAGTAGCTCCTTGTACAAAACACCAGACTGTATAAGGCCTGAAAGCATTAACTAGCACATGGCCACAACCAGGGTTGTTTTTTACCTGTAAAATTCAAATGCAGGCGCTCGACTGTGTTCAAATAAAATAAAGGTGGAACAATGGTTTCATTGTTGTATTGTGGGCAAACCTGCAAAGACTGGATAGCCAATTTACAGTTGTAACGGAGATTGTAATTTCTGTATGATTTTCATTTTTAGCAGTGAGTGAATTTGCAGTGTCAGGATGTAATGAGAGAATCGGAAGGTGGCTAATGTGGGAAGAGAGAAAAAAAGGTTAATGATGAATAAAATTCCTGAAAGAAGAGCGCATCTTTGCATAGTGGGTGTTCAGCCACCGTTGAGTTGTCTCCTTTAGGTGTCATAGTAGAGGAAAGCTTTATAAGCACTTTTATGAAGAGGATATTTTTGATAATCTCCCTTGCATAAAAAGAAGAGTAGGAGACAACATGAAGATGCTCAAAAAGAAAATTGAAGTGGTAGGATTATGTGTGTAAGTAAGGGGTTTTGGAGTTAGGACAGTAGGTTTAGTGAAATTAAAAGGAAACTGGTCTAAGATCAATGTTATGAATACCAGGGCAAAGTTAGAACTGTATTTGTCAGGACAGTATTTAATTGGTGCAGAAAATCAGTTTCTGGGAGGAAAGGCCAATATTAATCAACATCCGTTTAAAACCAGTGTTTGTACATTTTATTCTCTCATTTGATTGGTATGCTCTTCAAGAAGCACGTATCATTGATGCCAGTGTTGCATCAATGCAGTGTCTTTTGCTGCCAGTCAGAGCCAGCTTTTGAAAGGAAAGAAATGAATGCACAAATAAATTCAGCAACCTGTAAGATTGGTTTATTTTGGCATCCTAAAAAAGAATAACAGCAGTTATAAATCAGTCAGTCAAAATGAATGACAGTACAAGCGCATGTATATTTTAAGTAAGGACTTTGGAATTTCTTTTAGCTCTGTGGGACTTTATTCCTTACCTTTTCAATGAACACATCTCCTTTCCTATGTATAGTTCCAATTGGACAGTCTTATTTTCTTGTGCCAGTAACATGCTGGGATTTGCAGAAGTCAGTCTTTGAGTGCAAATAGAGATCTGCATCCTTCTTCCACCTGAAACGGCGCTTCTGTCTATTTATATCAAGGAGATGGGTTATTGTTTCTATCATAGAGCTTCACTGTACAGTACAGGTTCATATATTATTGGCTCAGTGATGGTTTTTACATAATCCCCTTTCACTCTTTACCGTACAAATTTATTAGAGTTTGGCTAGTCTGCTACAGCATTAATTAGCTTGAAGCTGTGCTTTGTGTTTAAATAGCTGGAAAATCACTTGATGTTTGCCTCTTGCCAAATGACATTTGTGCTCAAGCTATTGAAGTATTAAGTAATGTTTTCTTCATTGTGAGACTATTCCCTTATTGTATGAGTCCATTTAATGAGACTGCTGTGAATTTAGATGATTTTTTTTTTTGGGGGGTGGGAGAGTACACTGATTTTAGTGATTGTGTGGTAAGGTAAATGTGTCAGGTCTTGATTTGGTGTTGGGTTTTTTTTTTGCCTTTATGCCTGTGAAGAGATTCCTGTACTCTTACCTCCCCATATGGTACATGAAGACAGAGAAGCAACTAGCTCCTGGGGGAAACAAGACAGCAGCCACTCTCTTTCATCTTAGAGTTTAATACATAGAACTGCATGAAAGATAGTCCCAAAGGAAAAAGATTGTAAAGGAACTGTTTTGCTTCAGTAATATTTAGTTCTGTCCTGCATAAAATTCAGAGCTGGCATGGCTGTATGCTGATGTTGTAGGTTATTTTGAGGAGCAAGGACACGTCTTCCCTTTATTTGAAACTAATGACTTCCCTAGGTTGATTTGTTTGTTTTTAAGACTTGGCATATGTGAGATTTGTTGGAATTTGATAAGGGATGTGTACTGTTGCAAATTTTCACATGCTCTGTAACTTCTGTTCTTCTCTGCCTTAGATGAAAGGAAAAATTAAATGGATTCATGTTACATTCTTTTTGTCCGACCTCATGTTCAGGACCATCTTACCTCTAAAGAATTGTTTGCAAATGTGATATGATATTATTCCCTAGGTATGACACACAATCAAAGCATGTAGAATCAATAAAGATGAAGTTGCTCTTAAGGCTAAATTGTCTAGCTGTAAACAAAGTCTAAGGAAAAAACAAAATGCCTTTTGCTGTTGCAAAAGTATACTGTCTTTAAAGCTAAAGGTAAAGACTCATGAGTCTTAACCAAAAATTGCCACTAAACAGTATATGAAGAAAAGTAATAGATTATTATGAGCAGCGTAACTTTGAAAAGAAGAGTATTATTTACTGTTTTTACTCCTGGGGTCCTGCTATTTGGAACAAAGACCACAGAGTCAATCTGTAGCTAGAACTGCATCCCTTTCCCATTGATTTTTATTATAATATTACCTCAGAGTTTTGGGTATGAACCAGAATCATTTTAGGTTTCCACAATACCTACCACAAAAGATGAACCCTGCAGCAGAGAACTGGCAGTCAGAAGCAAACCAAAAACCCCAAACCACAAGGCTGAGAAACAATATTGTCACATGTCAATATTGGGTGCACTGCCAGTCTATTGTAAAGACTTGTATGTTTGTGTGTGCACATATTGTGTAGGCATAATGGCAAAAATAGTTTTCAGGAATAATCTGAAAAATAAAAATGAATGTGTCTCAGGAATTATTTTGGAGCTGCAGTCCTCATTGAAGGAGCAGTTTGAAAGAGCAGAGATATACCAGATTTAAAATCTGGTAATGGCTCTAACTGGCTGATAACTCTTGGGAGAGGTGAACCTCACTGCAGTGGCAGAGGGGATGATGGGTCACCTGAGGTCTGCAGGAAGGCTCTTGGTGGTTGGAGGTAAGCAGCTGTGTTTGATGCAACAGAGAAGCTGTCTGCCGGAGGAGGGTTTAAAAGGCAGTGTCTCCTTGCTAAAGTGCTGGGCAGATGGTAACAAAATTCCTGACTCTTTCTGTGTGTGGGTCTTGCTACTCCCACTGTCGCCTCATTACTCTTAACTCAGCTTTTCCCTCTTCTACCTGCTACTACTGCTGTTGCCTTTACTCTATTGCCCACTCCAGTAGTGCTGGTGAGAAGCCCAGCCAGCTCAGGCTGTAGGAATTGATTGATGTGGTCTCTGATGCACATTAGAGCTAATGCTCTTTCTTCCAAGTCATGTCTACCTAGCAGCTGGGAATTGGTGGGCTAGAAAGATTCATATGCGTATGTAATATGCTATCAAAATAATAACAGTGAAGTATCTGTTTAAATGTTTGTAGAGCTGGATATATGTGGACATTTGTTTATAGGGTTGAATTTACGCTGGGTATTTACCATGGACTTGATTCAGGGCTATCAAAGTCAGTGAAAGTTGCACTGGATTCTGTGGCAGGAATGTCTGCAATCCTTATATTGTTTAATAAACAAACCACTGAATAATCCTGTTGCATAAAATGGTAAAGGGTTGTTCTGGCACTGTTTTTTTGATTATTTTATTTCATGAATTTGAGAAGATTCATCCATAAGATTCATCCATTTACATTGTGTCTTCCATAGCTGCTTGGAAGGTCCCATGCTTGCTTTCTCTAGGTACTTTCCAGTTATTTTTTTTAAGCACAGACAATGCCTGTCTTGCTTGTAGAAAGACAACAGAAATTCGGCAGGGTAGAGAGGGAGGAAGTATGTCTTTATTTTTTAATTTGGCTTTTGATGAGGAAACCAAAAAACTCTTAGTCTAAGCTGAGCAGGAAGAATGATGCGTGGAAGAAATCCTTTAACAGGTTTGAGGAGATCTGTTTTAAACCAGTGCTTTCTGGTGCTTTTGATTGCTAGGTGAACGTGGGTAGGTCAGATTTATTTCCTGTAGCTCTGTCTCTTTTGCACTGTTGCTTTTTTTTTTCAGACACTGCAGAAAGACAAGGCAGCAGTAATGTATTTTAAATAGGTTATTGCTCTATTAACTAACACATTTGGGAGCTATCAGGTAGTAACTCACTTGGTTCATGTCATCTTCCTTTTGCAATTTGCCCTGCATGGTGAGGGATAGTCAGAATTCTTTGTCCTTTCCCCTGAGAGACTGCTCTTCTGCCTTTTGTCTGTATGAAACCAAATGGTGGAAGTGAAGCAAGGCTTGTGTACCTGTTGTATGGGCTATCAGTCCCTTTCCTGCTCTCTGAATTTGTTTCCCGCCGTATCCACTGGGAAAATGGACCACAATGAATGCTTTACTGAATGTCTTCACCACCAAAATGTGCAAGCACAATGGTTCTTCTACCTCAGGTGGGCTTGTAGGTTAACTTTCCTTTCCTAGTATGTACTCTGCTCCAAAGAACCAACACTGTTTTCAATAAATTGACAGTACTGCTGCCTCTACAAAGGGGGGTTGGTTGTTCTCTCTGGGTGATTCAAACAGGTTCTGTGTTCCTTCTCCAGGTTGTTCACCTAATATCAGCTGGCTTCTTTATAAAGCCATTTTAGGCCAAGTTGCCTTTAGCACAGAAAAGCTATGCCAAACATCCCTTTTAAGAGGTAGCACCTTGATCAGTCTTGTAGTGAAAATATCAGCAAGCTAAAGGAAACAAATCGCTAGTACCAATAGGCCAAAAAAGGCATCAACACTTGCGTCAGGAAAGCTCCAGTACTTACAGGCAGTGATTCAATGTCTCCTTAGCAGCCACTTTGTACAGAGATATTGTTTTTCTAAATTATATTTTTAATACATGAAGCACATCATGAGATTCTTGTGCACGTTGTGACCTCTAAGAACTATCCTTCAGTGTTACATGGCCCTGTATGGTTCAGCTGCATTAAATTTTGACGGATGTGTAACTACAGGTAGTAGGGTTTTGTTTGTGTCTCTCATTTTTTTATTTTTTTAAGTATAAACTGTGTTTCGGTATCTGTCCTCCTACATGGTTAGCTTTTTGATTAGCTTCTCAATGCCGAGATGAATTTTAATTGTTCGGTATGGGACAATTGTTCCATATGGAACAATTCCGTTTTGAGCACTTGCACAAATTAAATTGTGGGATTCCTGGTTCAAAATCGGCAAACGAGCATTGTGTGTAATTTATTTTTTTTTTAAGGGTTAAAGGGCTGTGTGTTTCATTTACACTGTTGCTATGAAGAGGTAGGGGATGTCAGGAAAAGGATACTTTATAAGATTTATTAATGACTTTCTTTTCATAGATGTTAGATATCTCAAAACAGCTGGGTGTCCCCCTTTTCTTTTTCTAATGGCTGTTGATACTGTAATCAAGTGTCAAAATTTCAGTAGTGACAGTAACTGACTGCACTGTGAAAAGCTTGCTCCTCTCTCCTGGGGAACTGCAATCAAATAGGTCACTTCAAATGGGCTGTCTTTTCTATGCTTTTGTTTAATCCAGCATGTCCAAGGATTCCTTATTCAGCGCCTTTTATGTTTTGTATCTACTGTTTGAAGATTGTTACCTTCTTTTCCCAGCTGCCAGTTAGTTAAAGCTGGTGTTTGTGGGCTGTATTTGTGCTCAGGCTTGCCCAGAATAAGGGCTGATGATGCTCAGTGAGATTACCTCTGGATGTGTATTTTCCTGGCGCTTTGGAGCTGGGAACATCAATTTGCTGCAGGCATTGCCTGTCCGCAGATTACACAGCTTCTGTCTCTCCTCAGGCACAATCATGGGGGTGAAGTTGTTGTCTGTGAGGTTAACAAAAATAAAAAATAAATAAATTTTTTTCATCACCTGATAGTTATGAAGAAGCAGTAGTTGAGGTGGAAGGTGGATTTATTGGATTTATTTAGTTGTGCCTTTTGTGAAACTCTTTTGCGGTCTTCTCTCCTGAAGGTAACTATGAAAAAGAAGAGAGGATGAAAATCTAAGTGAAGGATTTTTGTCCTTTTCTTTGAAATTTCATCTGCTTACAAACACCACTGCTTTAAAGGATTAGGCTAGATACCGAAATTTCTGGGTGCTGTCAGGATGGGTTCCACGTTCAGGAAACTGTTTGCTAACTCGTGGTTCCTTACTGTGGTTAAGCCTTTCTGTTCTGAAGTTACCATATATATGTCTATATCCTTCTAAAATATATACAGTGGAAAACAGGAAGAACTTACCTTTGTCTCTTGTAAGGTTGATGTATTTCATCTTATATTCTTGATGATTTAGATGTTACTAGAATGCACAGATTAACTTGAGTTTTCATGGTGACTGGTAAGCATTGCAATGTCTTCATCTCGCACTTGGTATTTTGTTCAGCTTTAAAAGAATGCTTTAAAAAAAGAGGAAAACAAAAAATCTTTTTATGGTTTTGCTTGATTGCACTCCATTACATTTATCTTTCCTGCTGAGTGGTCCATCTTCACATGTAGCTCTGACTTCTTTGTCTTTTGGTGTTCTTCCACTTCCTTTCTGATAATTTCAGTAAAGTGTGTTACTGTCTGATGTTTGGAGCATCATGCCAGTAGACTTGAACCTCCATTGCATCTGGGGCCTCATGTCTCAGATCATCCCCTCTATTTCTAACTGTGGTAACTGTGTACTTGCCAGTATTCCTTGTATGCTGTCTTGTCTGTGGGGCAAGCCTTAAAGTTTGTGTTATTTTTCTTTTAAGAATTGAACTGTAAGTCATCTTTCCTTAGGGTAGGTATCATTAGGAAAACCTTTGATTCTTGTGTGTTTTTTGGCATAGGAGGTACATCACTGGGTTTTGTTCCGGTTTTGTTTTTATACCTTGGCTAAACTGCTAAAATGAAGGTCTCTGTGCTGATAGCATACACTGAACTTCTGAACCCAGAAGAATTAAAACATCTCAGATGTCTTTGTGGTGTTGTTCAGGATGAATTTTTTGCATTGTTTGTAATGGAGTTTAACTGTAGGCTGCCAGAAGGTGCGGTCTTGCTGGATCTAGTATTGTTTCCTTTGGTGGTTTTGTTTTTCTTGTTTTCCCTAGCCGAAAGGTGAACTGAGTCAGGTGATTGTTGCAAAATTGATACTGTCTTTGTTATGTTCTGTCAGATCACTAAGTTCAGTGCAACTGGCAGGACTGTCACTCAGTCAAGCTCAAGGGAGAGACTGGGAGCATCTAAGCATGCTCCCTTTTTGCAGCAGCCTGCAGTGGGACTTCATTAAGGGGTTAATCAACTGGGCTATGCTGGTGTCTGTATCTTCTAGGTCCCTCAAAATGGTGTGGGTGTGGTATTTGCAGAAATATTTTATTGTAGATAATGCTCCAATGGAAATATGAACTACAATCCATTTTTTTTTTCTTTAAATTATGGTAAATTTGTTGTGAGTAGCACTCTGTGATCACTCCTCTTTGCCTTCGTTTCTGCCCTGCATTATATGTTGAGTCAGTAGAATAACAGTGAGATTTCCTGCCTCTACATATCCTGCACTTATTCTACTTAAAGGTTTAAATAATCAAATGTTAACAACTCTCCTATGTCACTTTTATCCACCTTTTATGGAAAGTTATTTGTAACCTGTAGTTTTTGATAATGTTTCATATTATTTCCCATGAAGTGTTTGGGGCCTGCTGTTTTGTTAGGAGTGGGCGACTTAAGCATGAAGGCTGGGGGACTACTGTGATAATGTGCTGGGTCTGGGCAGCTGATTAGATATGAACACTAGTTACTGACAGCAGCGATCCCCGCTGCAGATGGTGTTTCCTGAGAAGAAAACTGCTGCTTTCAAGGATTTTGTAACAGCGTTCTCTGAATGGTTAGCCGATGAGTGATGTTTAAAAGATATTTTAGTCTATAGCATCTGGGAAGGGGTCAATACTTAATGTAAATCAAGAATGATAAGAATAATGTTTAATAATTTGAGAAGGATTTGATTTGATATTTTTCTGTTGTGTTGTTTTGTTCATTTTGTTGTGTCCCCCTCCGATCTGACTTGTTGGTCTGCCAATTCTGTTTCTGCAGGGGAAAGCTATGTATGTGGTTCCATAGAACCCTTCAAAAAACTGGAGTACACGAAGAATGTAAACCCAAACTGGTCAGTGAATGTTAAGACAACTTCTACTTCTCGTTCAGTGCCGTCTCTTGCCACTGCTAAAGGAGGTACTCCAGATGCAAAAGAAAATAAGGATTTCATTAGGCCTAAACTAGTCACTATCATCAGGAGCGGAGTGAAGCCACGAAAAGCAGTCCGGATTCTGCTCAACAAGAAGACAGCACATTCATTTGAACAGGTTCTTACTGATATAACTGATGCCATCAAGCTGGATTCAGGGGTGGTTAAACGCTTATACACACTAGATGGAAAACAGGTAAGAATTTTCATGGCGATCATTCTGAGTATGAAGAAAATACAATTTTCCAAAAGGAAACGAATAGTACATTAGTAAAAAAAAATATATATAAATTTTTTTCTAGAACATAGAATCAGGCCTTTCAGTGCCTATCCTGTGCTTAAGATCTGTGAGCAGGAGCATATCATGAAGCATTACTTAGCCTCAGTGGTGATCTTGCCATTTATGATAAATAATGGCTCTAAATCTGTCAGCTGAAAGTGTGATGTGGTTTTGGCTCTGCATGTCGGAAATGTAGGATGTCATTTTAAAGAAGCTCATTCTGTTAACTTGTTTCAGATTTTTCTTGCAGCAGTTCTATGAGTCATTGTACTTGCCTTTCCATAAACTGTAAGAACATACAATGAAGACGTACTTCACCATGATAAATGCAGGCCTACTGCTGTCCAGAGTGACCAAATGATGAATCTTACTGCAGCTAGAATGGACTATGAAGAAGGTGGAAGCTTAGAAAATCAGTGAGCTTTTTCCCTTTTGCAGGAAAACAGGTAGGGTTATGTATGGTGCCCACATTTATTGAGGAGTCTGTTGTAGGTTACATGTTATTTCTTCTTGACACCTTCAAGCAGTGTCTGTTTTTTGCTAATTTATTAAATTCTGGTGGGGAGAGATTTTTGAGAGGCTTCCTATTGAACTTGAGGATGGAGGGACAAGAAAACATACTACAGAGTAATCCTACTTCTTTTTCTTTCACTTTATTTGTAATTTATCTACGGACATATATTAATTATAGCAAAACTGAAGAAGCTGTTAACCTGGTGAAGGGCAAGACTAATTTCAGCATGACCTGAATTGATTTAGAGCAATAGTGACTCTAGAGAAATAAGACAGATATTTGCATTTACACATGTAACATATTAAACTGAGGAAATGATAGAGGTATAAAATGTGGGTGGAAAGATGAGCGACCAGTCTCCCTCAGAAGCTAGAAGTTGCTAATGACCAAGATATTTCTGCTGTAATATACCTGTTTTATAGATTCTGTCTCACAGATATACGGTAACAGTGTAGCTGTCGGAAGATGCTGCAAAGTATCTGTGATACAGGTCAGTACTCGCCTAGATCCAGTGGTGATCCTAACACATCTGCAGTTATGGTGGTTAATATGCAGGCATAGCTCTGGAAACAGCTATAGCAGTACCCTTTGATCGCAGAGGGGGGCTGGTTAATGGACAGGCTGCTTATTCAGAGCACTGGTTCGAATCAGGGCCAAGTCTTGCTTGACCAGAACTCCCTTCCATCTGCTGTTTTGTATCAGTAACCTCTGATGCCAGTTACAGGCAGTGGTTTGGTTCTTGATGACTGCATACATGCTTGTTATGATTCTGTTACTCTGGCTTTCTTGGGAACTTTGACCTAGAGCAGAAATGTGGATGGGAAGTTCTTTTTGCCTGCAGCAAAAGTGTGTGTCTTGGGGAATTCTTAACTCCTATCCTTACCTTGTCTCATGCTCCAGGGTGCACTAAGGCTAGTAACTTTGAGGAAGGAGTTGGGATTTTAAAGCTGCAAAGATCAGTGGTGGTCTCTGCTGTGACCTTGACAGAGTATCTTGTGTGACTATTCTGGTTCCTCTCAATAAAATAGGATTTGTCTCTGGTTTGTGTTGTATATGTAAATAAACTTGTGATTTAGTTATGAAGAAGTGCAGCCTGCAAGGATGCCAATATGGCCTCCTGTCTCCTGGATAACGTACTCACTTTTTAAAAAATATTCCAACTCCCCTTTAATGGTTGTGCTTAAAATGAAAAAAATACCTTTACACCTGTTTTGGAGCTTCAGTTGCTGGAAGTAAGTAGTAATATCCTACTACCAGGAGAGAGGGGAAGCCAGGTTTTCTTGGTCCAGATGTTGTCAAAGTTCAGTTGAATCCTTTGTCAATTGATGGGATTTGAGATGAGTTTAAATCTGTGGTGTATTGGGACACTTGTTACCTACTTAGCCTGAAACCCTTGTGCCAAAAGGCTCCTGCAGGTGACTGGTGTCTCCACACTCCTTCACCTTTTAGCATGTTGAGATTGCATAGTTCACTGTGTAACCTACTGGTAAGGGGAGGCTTTGGGGGAAGGTGTCCATTTGTCCTGACAGTGTGACGGAGACCTTGCTCACTGCACGTACAAAGCCACTTTGCTGGCAGAATGGGAAATGAATGGTCTCGTGCTCAGCAGGAGCAGCCTGTTTCTCACCCCTTTGTGAGGAAGTCATTGATTTCCTTTGCTGCTGGGCAATTGCTGTTCCATTTTTCTCTGCCAAAAGCCTGATCTCCCAGATGGTGTTGTGGACCCAATGATGGATTTCTGTATTGCTTAACTCAAGCTGTGAATGATTACTGGGAGGAAATCTATGGTAAATCCAGAATTTTGCCAGTAGTGCTTATAGTTGGGAACTTCTACTGTGACTCCTCCTGGAGCTTCTAAGGTTCTGGAAAAACCTGTGTTCAGTGGCTAAATCTAACAAATCTTGTGATTAAATCTTTCATCACTAACTTAAAAAGCAATAAAGTCTTACAGCTCTGATCCAAGAAAAGTAATTTACTGTAAGGATAAGAGAATAAATCTCTCCTAGGATTATTATTTGGTAATGTAACTTGGAGAAAGAATAATCTGTACAGTCATCTCTTGTGATTTATTTTATGAGGCAAACACTGGAACTGCCCATCCATGCCAAAAATTGACATGAATTCCATGTGTCTTAGTGCTGGTGGGCAGTGAGGTATGTATACTGTTGTTGGGTACTATCATTTGATACCTCAGGCTAGTAAAGTATTAGGAGTGAGAATCTTAAATGGACTTCCAAGTTAGGTGATTGTCCCATACTGATACTACACATTGAGGAACTTAAATGCTGTCCCTCTGGCCTGGTCAGATGTGATGTTTTGATTTGTGTTTCTAAAAGATGTTAGTAAATATTATGCTCAGTTAAGAGGAATTTAAATGATGGCCTTTATTTGATGAGAACGTAAGGAGCTTGTCTTGATGACAGAGGTAGCGCTTGGACAATCAGTACCTGAGGAAAGTTATGATTGCTAGGAAGAAAGCTCTTCTGTAGCATCCACTTGCTTTCCCCATTTCCCAAGTTCTTCTTGGTTTTGGAAAATTCAGTAACTTTGGGTGCACAGGATGCTTTGTGGGTATTCCATAGAACTCTGGGGACCTTGATTAAGTAGGTGTGCTTTTAGTAGCCATTTAAATTTTTTAATTCTGAAGTAGCAGGAGAAAGGGGAAAAAAAAAAAAAAGACCCCAAACAAAGAACACCCAAACCAAATAAACTAAACCCATGAAAACCCCCAATAAGACAAATCCCAAACTGAACCAGGTTTGTCTCATTGTGTCAGTGGCAGTTCAGGGACTGAAACTTGATGTTTTTCAGGATTGGATTTTATACATTTAATTTAGTTTTGTTATAATGTGTTTCTTCTTCTTAGAAACAATGACATGGTTTATTTGCAATTGCTTATAACTCATCAGAATCTGTATTTTGACTTTAAGGTTTCTGAAAATATAATTTGATTTGCGCTAAAAGGGACACAATATACGACTATTGTCTGATCATATAGCACGTCAGTGGCCTGCATTTAGTAAACTCTTGCAGTTCAGTTATTGATTCCTCAAAGCCAGGTCGGTGTTATAGCATGCTTAGAATTCAGTACATACATTTTTATGGGTATAGATTTTTTTTTTTTTTTCTCCTACTGATGCAAGAAGCTGATGCTGTTTGTATTCTAGTGGAAGAGATAGAATCACTTCCACCTCTGGTACTATGGGTTTGAAGAAGATGGTGGGACTCAGAAGTGTTGAAGCTTTATAAGCTCAGGTCAAAATAAAAACTTTTCCAGGTCTTGAACTGTCTTCCTTGCGAACTTTGTTGTGTAAGGAAAATAAAAATAGAAAGAGTAGGCTTAATGGCTGCCTGGAGGAGCACCGATCCTGAGGGCATACTCTTACTATATTACTTATTTTCTTTTTTCTTTTTTTTTTTTCTTTAGATTAAAGGTTTTTTAAGTGCATGAGAAGATATTTTTAGTGTTGACCCTTCCTGTTATCATGTACTTGTGTTGAGATGGAACACTGTCCTGTAGCTAAAATATGTCCTGCTTTAGTGTAGCTGCACCTTTGCAGGTTTTTTTTTATCCTTCCCTTAATAGAAGGTGTCATTATTAGTTTCATGTGCATTAAAATATGGTTTTGTACAAGGCAGTGTGTGCCTTTTACATCAAGGCTACAAGCTGCCTGTGAAGATAGAGACTGGTTGCTTTGTTTCAAGCTCAGTTCTCTTGTTTCTGGTTACTTGGTGTACTTCTGGAACAGCACCAGAGACTAAAATGGGAGAAAAATAACAAAGGTCACACTTCACAGCAAAATTGTGAAACAGTGCTATTTTTAGGGGTGTTATGATGTGTATATTTGCACAAGGTATTTACAGTTTGCATGCTTAGACAGAGACTAAAGTTTGGACAGAAGTGGTTTGTTAGCTTGTAAGTCCTCCATTTGCTTTTGGCAGAGCAAACATCTGGTTTATATGACACCTGCTTATTTGAACAGGTGGTTTGTTTAACTTCACGAGATGCAATCATGCAAATTATTTTTCAGTTTACGCATTATGTTGTTGGTTTGACTCCGGACAGATTAAGCGACCAGTGGCAGAGGTATCGGAATGAAAGTCAGTATCTAGTTTTGGGTTTTGGTGTGGGTTTTTTTTTTTTCATAATTATGCTATTGCAAATCAAATTACCTTTACAAATCTATTAAAAAGTTGTGGCTGCAAGGAAAGGGAACATCACAGTGCTGGAAAGCTTGAAGCTTCTTCATTGAGTGTAATGTGTTGTCAGTTTTATTGTAACCCCACTCTAAAGGGGATATCTTATGATGCAGACAAACTCCCTTTCTTGTGGACTCCTCTCTCTGAAGGCACCTAGTATCTTTCTGATTCTTTCTGATAAAGAATTAATACCACAGTTTTAGGAAAGTACTCTCTCGAGTAAAAGAGAGCAACGCCACCTACACCTAAACTGAGCATGTGCTTTTAAAATTGTTTTGTTTTTAACAAGTGGAAAACCTCTGATAATAATATCTGTATATTACAGTGAATTCTTGGCCAAATATGCCTTTTTGTAGGATGGATTAAAGATCTCAAATGTCTTTCTCTATACCTGGATTGTCCTTGGTACGGAAAAGCCTACGTAAAGTAAGGTAGGTATCATTCATGAAAAGGCATTCTCTGCTTAGCATTTGTGTAGCTTATGTTATACAACAATATAGACAAAAGGAATGTTAAACACAATAAAATTTATGTGCAGCAAGTGACTTGTTTTCTGTGTGCTCTGTAATATTGATCCACATCAGTGTTTGTAATCAGTTCCATTCTTATTGTAGAAGGTGCATTTAATTTTAAGGGTGACTGGTTGTGCATGTTCTTCTTATTTGTTCTTAAGTTGTAGTTGAGATGCATGCAAGTTAAAATTATTCCCAGTTTGAAAAATGTGGACAATAAGTGCTATTTTATTTTGTGTATGACCTCTCTTGAGTGCAGTAATTTTTAACTTATCTCTTTTGTTGAAGGCTTTGGAGCTCCCTGTCAGCCACAGGCATACAGGGGTGGTGGTGTTTGACCAGGGGAACCATGGTGAATTCTCTGTGGGATGTAAATGTGCAGATACTGACTATTTGGGAGCAAACATTAAATAAAATGTCTTCTGCAGCTCATGCACGCAGTTTAACAAGGAAGCAACAGCTAGACCTGAAGCCCAGTGTGCTTACACTGTACAAGCTGTTTTTTCCTAAAGGGCTTCTAATGTGAATGCTAGTTGGCCATACCCCTCAGAAAATGCCTGTGCTGCTTAATTTTGGACAGGGAGCTTTGTGTCCTGTCTGGGAGATCCTGACAGACCACCACATTATGCAGCTGTGAGAGACACCTTTCAAGGACAAAGAGTGTCTCTCCAGCTTTTGATGCACCTCACTTTCCCTTCTTCCTGCCTGCAGTATATTTAATCAAAACCCTTTTCCTTCCTGTGGAAGATATTATCATTTCTGGCTTTGGTGTTTTGAAACAGTTTTTTTTTTTTTACTTGAAAGGTGAAGATTTTTTTTTTCTCAGTACTAGGGAAAAGTCCCCTTCTTGAAGACATGATAGACTGAAAAACAAAACAAAAAGTTCAGTGACTGCAAATTGCTTATCTCAGCAGGTGGTGATGGGCTCTGGACGGTCTTGGAATATTCTTACAATTCCTGTTGAGAGAAATGGATTTCCATTACAAATGAGACTGTACTTTAACAAGAAAATCATGAAAATATGGTTTGAAATCATTCAAAGACAGTTTGCTGGCAATTGATATCCTGCTGTTAGAAGAGAGCTGTGAATAGGTCCTTGAATCCTTATGACTCTGGGTAGGCTGTTTTGATGTCATGGTATGACATTGACTAGCAATTTTAATTGTTACTCAAGACTCAAAGTCTTCAGTAAAGGAGTGAACAGAAGCCCATTCCTAATTGAAAGCAGTGTGTTCATGCGTTTGTATAGGGTCGGTTTCTATTAAGCTTAGACTGACAACTGTATTGCTCTGTCTGTAAAAGCTGTCTCACAATAGGAGCTTCCAGGGTTGCTAACTGAAATCCTTTAGGAACTGTAGTCTGACTTTGAAAATTAAGAAGAGAAGATGCTATCTTCTATGACCTTTAGACTGGCTTTCATGCTGTGCAAATGAAAAGCTAGTGTTAATTGAGTAAGATTGAAAAGTTATGTATCTGCTTTGCTATGCTTTAAATATAATGTAAGTTGACATTACTCACTTGCAAGGATATCTAGCTACTCATTAGAGAGTTTATGTGCAGTCAGAAGCCTTTTTTAAGGAAAAGTGATTTCTAACTCCTCGAAGTGGAGTATCATGTTGTGTAAGTGTGAGCAAGGGTGTCTTAGCGGAAAGGAGATGGTGTGGTCATTCAGAACTATTAGTGACTACAGTAAGTGTCCTTTTCCTCTACATCTGGACTTTGCTTCATTGCTTTAAATGTACAATATAAATAAGAAGAGCTTCTCATCCAGTTAAGTTCCAGTTTGCATATTGCTGACTAGTGAAGGGGAGAGGAAAAGCAAAAAGGAACATCCTGAACTGTATGGTCTCTTTGCGGTGTGTTTGCTTGTATTTTTTTCTTGTTTGGTGAAAGAGGTCTTGGAAAAGTACTTGCTGATTTTTCTGATAATGCTGTATGATTATTTTGTAGAGAGAGGCATGAGATTATTGGCGATCATTGAAAAGAGTTTCCACCAGTCAGTAACAGGCAGTCCTCAGGATCAGATAGGTTCTCTGTCAAGAGCTGAAATCTTTGTGATGCTTTCAAGCGGTAGTGATCCTAAAGTCTCTCTGTTTTTCTCTCTCATTCTGTAAGTTATTCTATTTTATGACTTTCACTGGATGAGCTGAGCTCAGTAGTTTGAAGACTTTACAGTGCGTCTTTTCAAATGTCTTCACTGTGATTTTATTTTTACTCACTGAAGCTGTTACTGTTAGTAATATTTTTTTTCATTGGCATAAGTAAGTGTGGTGTGTGTACTTTCCTGTCATAGTTTTTTGTAGCATGTGTTTCCTTTCTTCCTGAGAAATTAAATTATACTATTCATAGAAAAAAATCTTTATACTGCATGCAGCTTATTAGAATGAAAATATTTATGTTTTAATGTACGCATTTTAGTATGATTCTATTTTCGGATTGTTGGGCCTTGAATTTTTTGCAGAAGCACTTGGAAAATCTTAGGAATCTCTCTTTTGGAAAAAAAAAAAAGTTAATAAGCTAAAGGCTGCTAACTTTTTAATCAAACTTCAGTTTGAACAGCTACCTGAGACTTAGCGCATGTCCTTCATTATTTCATTTACTTTTCTCTTCAAGGCCTTTTTGCCAAGCTCTTGGGTGGAAGAAATTCTTCCATGAATGATAAATATTGAGGGCAAGCTACATAAATATTCTGTCACTAGTCATGTTTTTCTGTGAAACCTAATCCTTTCATTTTTCTTTGCTTATTTATAGGAACAAAGATCTTTAAAACATGACAAAATGTAATTGTTACGGGCTGAATAGTTCTGAAATTACTGGTGGTGGTGGTAATGCTAATGATAGCCCAGTTTTGTTCTTTGTTTTTCCAGTTAAGCTTTTATGAACTCAGTTTCTTTTCTGAAACTGCAGTCAGCTGTGAAGCATCTTAACATATTTTAAATACTTCCCAGCTTCTTAAGCTATGCACTTTGCTATATCTTACGCTGAGTGGCAAGAAGCACAAATGTCTTTGGATATTCTACCTACTTGTTCCAGAATTGCCTCTCATGATTCTTTTTCTGTAGAAAATGAGTCGAGGGCAATGACATACTTCCCAGGTGCTCATCAAGTTAATCAGGATGAATCTAGGTCTCTGCCTCTAGAAGAATTCTTTCTTAAATGAACCCTGCTGCGTATAGAAGTTGGAGTTGCAATTCTGTTTCCTTACTCTGTGTGTCTGAGGATTTCTGCTGTGAATTTCACTAGAAGTGGGACTGAGACTTCCAGGATATTCAGGGACAGCAATATTAGGTACTATTAAATCAGCACTGTACAATGTTTTCTGCCTTTTTGCCCCTCCATTCCTCTTTAAGTTTGAAACTGATTTGTTTGATCCTGTAGGAAGTATTGACTTAATCTCTTCTGAATCTACATCCCCACAACTGTGTGCCAGTTCATTGGTGCAGAATGTCCATACTCAAATCAGATTTAGAAACTAATACAATTACCAGTAGGTTAAAATATTTCCGTTGTGCTGAATGAAGACAGTAATGCTCTGAAAACAGCTTAGATTTTTATAAACCAATTAAACTCTTTTGAGACTGTTTTCCTGATGTCACCAGTTAATGATCTGTGACAAGGTGTGTATCACAATTTTTTCTGGAATTTTAAGCAATTTCTGTTACAGTTTCCCCTAAAAAACTTTTGAAGGAGGTCAGACCACCTGCTACATGGAGGTGTTTTTCTTGAGAAGGCTGCTGAGAAGAAAATCAAGTTTATTCCATAGGATTGAATTCTTGAAGTAATAAACAGAAAAGCAAAGAAGTCTTGGGAGACTTGAAGGACATGGGTATGGTACTTTACACATAGATAAAACTGAGTATAAATGGGTGTGAAATTATCAGAGCTAAGCATGTGTGAGTTCAGAAAGCAAGAGAAAAGACTGTAGAATACTCCCAGTGGAACCAGCAAAGCATTATAGGGCTTTGAATTCTGAGTTGGATGTTACTGAAAATAAAAACACCTGTTAAGTAGTTAAGAGTGATTGCTGCTCCCGTATCAGTTGTTCTGGTGGATTTGATTTTCCATTAAATGTTCTATCTCAGAAACTTCTTTTAAATAAAACTCCTGTGAGCTTTAATGACTTAAAACTGAATAAGACATTGACTCATTGGGAGAATGGAGAGTGAAATTTGTTTGAACTGCTTTTTATTATCTTTTTGGCTTGCTTTAAGCAATGATTTTCTCAAAGCTGAGAGGCAGTGGGGGGAGATGGGGGCATCTTGTGGAAAAGCCACAGTAGAGTGCCTTTGATTAAAACTCAGAGAAGGGAGACATTGCCTGAAAGGCACATGCTGACTCTTTAAATAGAAGAATGTTTGCTATTTAAAATACCTTCACCTGCCTTCCTTGCAGCCAGGTTATGTGTCTGTTTTGCATTAATTTGAATTGCAAACTGCAGCTGCTGCTATATAACATGCGTCCAAAAGCTAAACCTTTGACACTTTCTTTATTCTAGTTGTCCCTGGAATATCTCACTGTCTCATGTTCCCTTTCTTGATTCCTGATATGCCTCTCAATCAGTTTTCTGTTTCTGAAGGTTTTCTAGGAGACTCCTAAATTTTCTTTGTGTTTTTAACTACTGTTCTTGTGTATTTCAGTATTATTTCGTTTTATTTGATGTCTAGTTTCAGCTCCTGTTTATTTAAAATCTAGCAAATTCTGGCAAATGACATTTTCTGTGGAGGTTGCTATCTGTGTGAAATGGTCTCCTGATCACATCTAGATTCTACAGTCCAGCTCTTTCCTTCTGTTTGCATAGGTTGTATGCTTATAATTGAGATTTCTTTAACCTTCTGCTGTTTCTCCATATATGAAATCTGTGTTTGCATCTTACACCCACACAAAATCTGAGTTAAAGCTAATGCAATATATGGAGTGTTTAAGTGGTATACTTATGTGCTCCTTAGAGAGGAAATAACTTTCAGGAGGCGAGTGTACCATGCATGTGTTGTGGGAAATGATCCTGGTGCAGTAGACACTGATAATGAGAAACCCTGTGTAAACTCATGCATGCTATGATTCTGTGTTAGTGCTTCAGAATAAAAAGGTTAAAAATATAGAAGCTTATGATCATGAAAATATGCACACATGACATTGTTAATTCTGATATAAAGTAGTTATTTTCTGCTCACATCTTGCAATAGCTACATAGACATGAATAGGGTCAGTGCCCTTATGTGTGTATGATGGTGGTAGCAGAGGTTACACGTAAGCAGTTGGGTTTAGGGTGAGAGCGCTGGGAATACAAAAAAGAACTGTATTATTTCCTGTTGTCTGAATAGTCCATATTGCTATATATGAACTGTATGGTACTTCTTGCTACTTAGAAATACCTCCTGTGCTCCAGCACATTCAGTTTTCTATATATTTGTGAAAAGGAAGAAAAATTATAGGCCTTAAAGGAAAAAAAAAGGGGTTTGGACATTTCAGTTTTTAAACCAGAACGCATCTCTTCTGGGGCAGATTGAGGAGCATTGCAAATACTCTGGAGAAATCTGTTTAAATAGAGTGTGATCTTGATGAACTGGGAACAGGGACTGCAATCAGTGTAAAATTTAATAAGGCAAATATGAAGCAGTTAATGTAGGAAACAATAATGAAATGGCCTTTTGGAACTAGAGGAACAGAAACGAGATGAGAGTGCTGTAAGTGTGACATGAAGATTTTTAATGCAAGAAGCGTTGAACATTTCATTGCTATGAGAAGGTGGAAAAACATATGTATGTAGGAAAATGGGACATAGAAGTAAGAAGTGTTTGTGCAGTTGGTTCGGATCTTTGTGAAAGCAGTTTTTGTCATCTGCTTTTTACATCAGGGACAGGCAAACTAGAATTTCTGTACCTTACGTAAAAACAATCGGACTAATATTAGCATTGATTGCTCTCAGAATGCTGAGCAAATGTTGAGAGACACAGTATCTGGAGGGATGTAACAGGAAGAACAGGGCTACTCTTGACTGGCTGAGAACCAGGAACATTAATACATGAACTTTTCACTTTTTTGGTCAAATTTAGCAACAAATAAACTGGCGATGAACGTCCAGTATCTGTAACGTGGACACACCAAGCAACTAGGTAAAGTCTTTCTGAGGCTTCATTTCTATAACATAAGATTGAAAGGAAATAAAACCTGTTATAGTCATGTATGAGAAAATGTCTGACATTTTCAGTTACAGTATTTGTCAAAATGAATAGATTTATCGAATAACTTTTTGACAAAAAGCTATTCAGTTGAATACTTTTTTCATCAGAAAAAATCATTAAAACATGAGCAAGAAATAATGCTGTGAAGCTAAAATTAATTTTAAAATACTGAATTTTAAGTGTGGGACTGAAGGAGCAAATGGGTAAAGATGTATAGGAGTCGTCACAGATGAACAGTATTTGTAGAAATAACATCACCTTGAAAAATACTTTCAACCAAAGTTATTTTGCAGCTTATTTAAAACTCATTTAAGAGGCAGTATTTAAATGTGGTGTCCTGGTATGTAGCTTGCTGTGTTTTATACTTCAGTTGTTTCTGTGGGGAGGGAGGTGATAAGAACGAAAGGATGAGACTTTCCCTTCTGGCAAGTCTTCAATGACACTGTAGGAGGAGTAGCTTTTAAATGTGGCATCCCTGTAAAAAATGAACCCTTCTCTCTGCAGATAGAGGAGAGCTGTCCTAGAAAAGCAAATTAAGCTCTGGTTTCTCTTGTGCTGAGTGCAAGTGAATGCCAGTCATCTTTCACAGCATACAGCAGGAACTGCTGTCTTAAATGTTACTGAAGGAGGGGGGAGAGGAACAACTGAATGTCAGATTGTACCTCTGCAAGAAAAGGAAAGCTTTAACAGTACTTCTTCTCTTATAGGTAAATAATCAGAAGGATCAGTGAAATAACAGGTGGGTGCTCTGAAAAAAGGCCTATATTTTGGCTATGCTGATTGAAGCTCTTCGCCACCACCTCCAGTTCCTTCCTCCTCCCTTGCCTCTAGTTTCATGCATGGCATCTTGTCCTGCTGTAGCATTGAAACGTTGTGATGATGTTATGCAGTCATCAAGCTTACTTTTTTTTTTTTTTTTTTGTTTTATAGCAGCCTGTCACAACTTAACATCATTCTGAAATGACAGGCAGCCTTGCAGCTCCAAGTTATCTCCTCCAGAAGAGCCTAGATAGTGTGTGGGAAGTTATTGTATCCCAAATCAATGGTGGTCTGTCTATGTAGTAAGTGTTTCTGTTCTTTGGGGTCAAAGCTTCCCTGAAAACGTGCACTGACCTACCTTAGATTTTAATCTGTGTTATTTTAGGTTAGTCCCTAGAACTGAGTCTTTAAAGTTGGCAGAAAACTTGCCAGATTAGAAAAGGTGACAGTCCATTTTCAGCTTGTCAAGTAGAGCTGGAACAGTTTTCTGAGGTGCAGTGGGTGTGTGCTGTGTTAGAAAGAACAAAGATACCACTTCTTCCTGCAATCCTAATCAAGGGTAAGCAGAAAATGCTAGATAACTGTTAAATGGCGGGGGGGGATTGTTATGAAAAATAAAACTGAGACATTTTTCCTTTAATAAGGAAATTGCTTTTTAAGTTAGTATTTAAACACTTAGAAGTAGAGATATAGAGAAGGAGGGGCTTGTTATTTAACAGTAGACATGAAGATGAGCACATAACTGGATAATCTTGCTTCTATGAGGTAAGATACTGACAGAAGTTGAGAGAACAATATAAAGTTGTGACAGATGATGCTAGTGGACTGGAACAGTGAGGCTAAACACAGCACAGAAAGAACAGCAAGGAGAAAATAATTTGTAAAAAGCAGTATACTGCTACTGAAAAGACTTGAAAAGATTCCCCCCGCCTTCATACAGGATCCTGTGTTACATATAGGTCAGGATTTAAAATCCTGTGAAACTTGTACAGGAGCCCTGGGAGTAGAGGAGTTATTGGTAGGCACTGTAGAGGGAGGAGCAGCTGTCTCCTGGCAAATTCCAAGTAATGCATCCCAAAGGAAGAGAGGACTCTAGACCCTGGAAGGGTAGATGCTTCTCCATTTCCAAAAATGTGGTAAGAATTTAGAGTCTTCTAAAGAGTTAGGTTTCTGAAGCTGTAGCTGAAGCTACGTAAGGTCTTTTTGAATAAAAATTTTGTTTTGTCTTGTTAGTGAAACCATAATTTGGTGTTTTTTCCCCTTTAGGCAGCTCTTTTCTGTAGACTTCATGTTCTCAAACTTCTCAAAAAAAACCACAACACCTTAAGTGCTTTTGTAAGCTTCATGTTCTCAAAAATCTTTTGTAGGCTCCATGTTCTCAAACTTCCTTTCTCAGAAAAGACTTAAGTGCTGTGAGTAATACCATTCTGAGTCAAGTGGCTAATGCTAACAAGTTTAAAGTATTTTGACAATTCCTGCAGCAGAATAATAATCTAAATTAAGCAGGGTTTTTTTGGTACTGCTTTCATTCATAAAATTTCATACCCTGTGAAAATTTTCTTCAAACATCTTATCTTGTTCACTTCCCTCTAAATTGTCGTATGGAGAAGCAAGACTATCAGCTACTTACCGACGCTGCAAAACAGTTCGGCTAACTCTACTCTTGCTAGTTTTCTCCCTTCATATAGGGAAGATGTGGTGTAGAAAGGGGCAGGGAGGCAGGAGGAGAGATTGGTTTGGGGGTGCTTTTTCCTTCCCCCAAACATAAAGTTGTTTCCTGAATGAGGACACAATCGATCTATATAAAAAAGAGATTACTTCTCTCCCTCCCCTTGTATTATGACCCTGTATAATTTCTGTTTTATTTCTTCAGAGATGCCTGCATAAATCTGCTGGACAGTGATTTCCCATCTGTGAAGGGCAGGTTGGAGCTCTTTTGAGTGCTTACATATATATACACCCACGACCCAGAGCTCACGTTTCTTCTGTTGAGAGCAAATAAGGAGTTAGATTTCTTTTTTTCTGGTGATTTTTCGTTTGTTTCTTCCAGGCAATGTTGTCTGTGAACAGAAACTGTGCTATCCCAGTTATTTTTTCCAGGTGGATTGTCACCACTCATCTTCTCCCTGCACCTTGTTGGTGTGGCTCAGATTTCCCTCAGCATAGTGAAGTTTGGTTTTACTGGGATCTAGAACTGAACAAAGCCTGTCTGGACTAGTCCTTAACTATGGCATTTGGCTTTATGGGAGAGCAGGTACAGCTTTTGGAGAGAAAGATGTTGCTAGAAAGTCTGGCATGGTTTTTCCCTGATTTTGCACCATTGCATATAAATGCATATACATATAATTCTGCCACTCACTTCATAATATTTGTTAAAATCTTCAAGGTATGCAAGAACTTGTCACCAGCAGAATTGTTATTTTAACGTTACTGCTGATCTTTAGAGTTACTGAAGTGTGTTGCTACCATATGAAAATGTGAAAGCCCTTACTTTCAGAGGTTCTGGGCAAATGTTTCTTATTGCTTATAGAGTCATTTAGGTAGGAAAAGACCTTTAAGAGCATTGAGACTAACTGTTAACCTAACACTGCCAAGTTCACCAGTAAACCATGTCCCTAAGCACTATGTCTACATATCTTCTAAATACCTGCAGGGATGGTGGCTCAACCATTTCCCTGGGCAGCCTGTTCCAGTGCTTGATTATCCTTTGGTGAGGAATTTTTTCCTACTATCCAGTCCTTCTCTGGCACAACTTGATGCTGTTTCCCCTTGTTCTGTCACTTCTGCATGGGAGAAGAGACTGACAACCACATCCCTGCAACATCCTTTCAGGTAGTTGTAGAGTGATAAGGTTCCCTGTGAGCCTCCTTTTCTCCAGGCTAAACAACTCCAGTTCCCTCAGCTGTCCCTCACAAGACTTGTGCTCCAGACCCTTCACCAGCTTCACTGCCCTTCTTTGGACACACTCCAGCGCATCAGTGTCTTGTAGTGAGTGGCCCAGAACTGAATGCAGGATTTGAGGTGCAGCCCCACCAGTACCTGGTACGGGAAGATGATCACTGCCCTAGTCCTGTTGGCCACACAATTTCTGATACAAGCCAGGATGCTGTTGGCCTTCTTGGCCACTGGGCACATTGCTGGCCGTATTCAGCCAGCTGTTGACCAGGGTGTTTCAGAATGATAAATGATCCTTAATCCAATGAGTGTTTTAGGATGAAGAATGAAGAAACTCTTAAAATAAGCAGCAAGCTGCATATTCTCGATTTAACATATATCACAACAGCTGCCTTGTTCCAATAAGTTGGTAGTTCGATGAAAAATTCAAGTTATAATCTTTAGGGTAAACTGAATTCATGTAGGCGGTGAAGAATGGATATGTCACTCACAGTGTGGAAAGTGTAAGTAAAATGCTGTGAGATATCTAGGTGGTGTTTTATTGACTGACTTTCTGAGATCAGGGGAAGTTCAGGAAGACTTTTGACCAGACCATGTCTTCAGCAGAAGAGAATTAAGACTGCCTAGTGGAGAGTGTATCTCCACCTTCCTTTTTGAAAGGTAGAGAATGTGCCATGATATATTTCAGTGAAACAAGTTAACAGCTGACATGCTATAATAAAAGCTTCTTACACTTTGGGATGCAGGCTGGAAAGAGAGAGATACGGTACTCACCTTTTAGGCTCTATGCTAAGGTGACAGGCCTCTAACTCTTCTAAGGCATTTAAATAGCCAAATAGTTAAAAAGTATAAAACCACTTCTGAGATACCTGGATAGTTTTCATATATATCGTGCAGGTGAATTTGATCTGCATTCATGGATCTTCTACTGTTCAGTGTCTGGTTAAAAGAAGTTAAATTTCTTATGTCTTTTGTATTTCTATTTTGAGTTTCTCTTATAGGTAACTAAGAAGTTACTGTAGTTCTGTTAGAGTACCACAATAGAAAGAACTTCACTGTTAATATTTGGTACTCTAACCCTTCAAGCTATAGAAGTTAAAATTCAACTTCTAAAACTCTCTGGAAAAGCTGTGTGCAGTAGTATTAGGTCATTAGGGTGAGTTTTTCTGTGGTGGGAAATAGGCTATTGGTGTGTAATGTAGTAGACTGGAGAGACTTCTTAACGTGCACCCTGTAGATCAGAAATTATTTCACTATTACATTAAAATATGCAGAATCTCTTCAGAACTTTGTTATATGTCAAGTAAGATGTTAAACTAAAGGAACTCAGGGAATTGTTCAAATGGGATGCATTTTTTCCCTTTTATAAGTTGCTTAAGTTAAGCTTGAAAAAGCAATAGCAATTTTGAAGCAGTTTCAATGACTCTCTGGAATTTTATGGCTGAATAAAATAGGCTTAGGTCTTTGCAATGCTGCAAGAGGACTTTTCCCTTTGTGGAAGTGAGGCAGACAGTACTCCTGTCACTGATGCTGTGTTTCATAAGAGTCATGAATCACACAATCATTAGGGTTGGAAGGGACCTTGAAGATCATCTAGTCCAACCCCGCTGGCAAGGTAGGGCCAGCTAGAACAGGTTACACAGGAATGTGTTCAGGGGGATTTTGAATGTTGCTAGAGAGGGAGGCTCCACAACCTCCCTCAGCAGCCTGTTCCAGTACTCTGCCACCCTCAGGATAAAGTTCTTCCTCATGTTGAAGTGAAACTTCTTGTGTTTTAGTTTATGGTCATAACTCCTTATTCTGTGCTTGGCACCACTGGAAAGCGTCTGGCACCATTGTTCTGGCACCTGTGTTTGAGATATTTATGTGCATTAATGAGATCTCCTTTCAGTCTTCTCACTTCTAGACTAAACAGGCGCAGCTCCTAAAATTTCTCCTCACGAGAGATGCTCCAGGCCCCTGCTCATTCATGTGGCCCTCTGCTGGACCCTTTCCAGTAGCTCCTTGTCTTGTACTGCAGAGCCCAGAACTGTATACAGTACTCCAGATGGAGCCTCAACAAGGTTGAGTGGAGGGGGAGGATCACATCCTTCAACTGCTGGCCACATTCCTCTCAATACACCCCAGGCAGTAAACACAGTTATCACCTAATCCTAATTCTGTGAAGGTGTCATGATAAATAGGAGAGTGCTGAGGTTGACATGGCAGGAGGAGAATCCGTACTGTGCCTGTCAGTGGGAACCTGCCATCAGTGAGTTTGTGTCCCTGAGCAAATGTACTCAGGCTTTCTTCATCTCTCTTTCTCTCGAGTATATCATGCTGAGGAGTTGACTGTCTAGGCAGCTGAATGTACTAGTTTTCTGTTTGAAGAGAGGACTTGTTGTTACAGTGATTTCCTTTCCTGGGAAATGCAGCATGTGGTGGGGTTTTAACCCCCCTCATTCACTGGTAAAAATGCATGCCTTGAGCATGCTTTCCACACGCGCATATACACAAAATGTAAATGTGGTCAGAATACATTAAGAAGATGGCTGTCTGTAGCGTCTCTCTTAGAAGATAAAATATTTACTACTGCTAAATATTTATTAATGAATAAGAGACTTGAATATACATTCTTTAGTGCAAGTGAGCTATGATGTACACAATTGTTCTGCCTTTTCACTGTGTGAACCCTTGCTTTATCCAGCTTGCCAGTATTCTGGGTGCACCCCTCCACAATGTTTTGTGCCTTTTTCCCTCAGCTCTCTTCTTCCCTGAAAGAGAAAACACTGGCTGAAATGGGAAGTGTTCCTCTTCTGCTGTGGTATAAATCTTCAAGTATATTTGCCAACTTGAACCAAAGGGAGACTGGGGCTTCTTACTGCTGATGCAGTGAAACATTAGATCTCCATAAACACAAATTTACAGAAATAACAAAAATTGTAGCTAGTAATTTAGTATTTTAATTTATTTGTTTTAACAGTAGGAATGCTGTAGGAAGTAATACAGAACATGCCCACCCTTTTTAGGGTTGTCTTTACAGTTGCTTTGTTTCAGAGTTTTATAAATGAGTCTTTCCCGTTTCTGTGGCAACTCAGTTGTCTGCATCGGTTGCCAAGGAACAGCTTCAGCTGCACAAAGCACAGGGACACTGCCACACAGTGATTTCATTCTTGGCTCTAATAGGCAGTGGAAGTGGAAGCTTGATATTCGATGGAGTATGGCCTCCATGCTGACTGTTAGCAGGAACTTTATTATTTTTAAAGTTTAATTGAGGTGTTGGCTTCCCTTTGTACTGCAGCCACTACAAACCTCCTGTTAGATGCAGTTACAGGAATCCTGTGGAAAGGTGTAAGTTACATAGACATAAAGCACTGGAAAATGCATGTTTTCAGAGAATCAGATCAACTATCTGATAAATTATGATATTCTCTGGTTAAAAAATTATTTATACAATGCAAGGTAAGCCCAAATTCTGTGTTTTTTACAGAGCAATTAGTTGTTCTCTTTCTATGTATGCCAGCAAAGACAGGATTAAAAGTAAGCACTATTAGAGTTACTCTTGAATATTAGGATAACTCTTGGACACATGGCTCCCTAGGCTCTTTGGAACTCTGAAGTATTTTCTTATTTGACCTCTGGTAAAACTACAATCTGGATTCCCATCTGATTTTTCTTTTAAGAAGCACAAACTGGCGCCTGTCATCAGTTCATCAGTTTTCTAAAATGAATGCAGATAGAGGGAGCATATTGTGAGTCATGATTCTGTGTGAGTGTCAAATTTTATTTTTGAGGCTGCCTTGCAGCCATCAATTCTGTGGCTGTGAATTTGTGAATGCATGATCTCAGAGTAGGTAAGGAATTCATCTGGTATCTGTTAACAAAATAATTACATATTTTCAAAGGAAAATAGTTAATTAGCTTTTTAGTTTTATGAGTGGCAATAAGGACAAAATATTGTACATAGACATACTAATAAATCTGGTTCTGTGACAGTGAAAGAGAGAATTGGACCTTTCTTGAGAGGCTGGTGTAGAAACAAAAATAGGGTCTTTTGATCTTAGTGTAGAATCTGTACCTTAGATTTAGTCTACCTCCTTATTGATTCTCTGATGAAGTGCCACTACTCTACAGTGTTACGTGAGTGCTACTCATCAGTGGGTTTTGAGTCAATTAGCATTTGGAATAGCTTCAAGAAGGGTGAAGTAAGTATTGTATAGTACAGACTAGTTTGTTATATACAGAAATGCAGATACTCCTGTGAAAGAGAAAAGCTATTGCACAGTGTTGCCTGCCCACAGGTGTATAAGAAAAGAGGTCAAGAATAGTTATTTGTTCTTGTAGCTAAAATGCCAGGAGGAGTTTGCTTACAAAGTACAAGGAGGAGCTGGGTAACTAGAAATTCAATAGCATCTTTAGTTCTATGGTTCAGGCAAAAAAATGTGTTACCTGCGGCCACTTTTCTAGGTACTGTGTCAGGTATATTCTCTTAAGGTAAGTGTGGCCAAAAAACGTTGTTGTTATTTTCCAGGTTTTGGACACTTTTTAAAGCCCTCTGTCAGCCAGTACTAGCCCTTCTTATGTGAACTGGCATGCCTACAGGCTAGCTTTTAGACTCGATTTAGCTTAGTTTAGAGATGTTTTGGCCTTGGAAAACTGGAGTTCCATCCCTAAAGTGAGTTAGTGCTTCTGAATGGTATTCCCAGCATGATGGATTACTGAGTCGGGTGCAGTTTTCTCTCTGACTGTTGTTATCACCTTTATTACTGAATCAATTATTTTTTAAATTTCTAATATAAGGGAAGAAGATTCTTTCCTGTGTTATTGTAATAAAAATAATCTGTTGTTTCATAGTGAGGATGTTTGCAAGGAAAGCTATAGTGCAATCAGCACAGGTAAGCCTACTGGAAATCAGAGTGATAACTTAGATTAATGTTTGAAAAGCTAGATATCAGATTTCCAATATTGTATTACACCTTAAGCAAACCAGCCACATTTTGCAAGTTAGGAATAAAGCAGTAGGTATGGTGATGGTATTTCATAGTGCAGAACAGAGAGCCCTCAACCTTTTTTCTCCTAGTCAGCTGTAATCTGAAAGCTTTGAACAGAGAAGATAGAATGCATTGGAAAAATAAAAGAGCAAGTTACCTATCTTTTAATGAATGCCATAAATAGCAGCCTATCCTGTGTACTTGCTCTCTCAAATGCTGTATTCCATGATACAAGCTCTACAATGTTCTTTAAAAACCATTTGGGTATTATTAAATGGGGAACATCAAATTCCTTTTCTGTGTAATGCACTTGCGACAATTTGCAGTTGCCCAAATAGCTTTACAAGTCGCTCGAGGCATGATTTACTTAAAAATTGTATGAATCAATTAGATACTAAACCATACTTAAAGTGAAAGTTATAGCACAGGCTGATAAAAGCCAGGCAACTAGATTAAGTATTTGACCTAAACTTGTCCTTTTGAGCCAGATGTAGGGCAGCATTTGGGCTGTACACTGAGTGTAAGTACACTGAACTGTACCAATGATTAGAGAGAGCCTGCGATCACTATTTAAGTATTTATTAAGTAAATATGTGTATTAGAAATACTATTTTACAAGGAAGAAAAGTACATTTCAGTACAATTGAGCACTACTTCCTGAGTTATTATTAGACCTTTATTTAAATGAGCTCAGTTATCCAGATTGTTTAGAACCTGGTCACACTGGGGATTTTTTTTTTCTCCTCCTCTTATATAATGGACTTTAAAATCCTGATTTGATACATCAAATCCACACAAATGTTTTATGTAAAGTGCATGTCCTGTATTCCATCTCTCTTTTTTGCCAAAATCCAATAAACTGCTGAATGCACACATGAATAGAAATTTTCTAAAAGAAGTCTTTATTTTTGCTAGGTCTATAGTGGCCAAAAAGAATGTATTCTAGAAGAAGGCTTAAATGAGAAAAATGTTGCCCATCTGGTGCAGCTTTGATGGGATGGGATTGCTCTGTAACTTGCCTACACGGCCTGGTGTGCTCATACTGTTGAGGGCTGGCTTCCCAGCCTGGCTCTGCAGCTGTCAGCACAAAAGCTGCACCAGCCATCCCTGTCCTGTGTACTCCTCCCAGCTTTTGATACTGTCAAAGTGTCCTGGTTTTGATCCTGAGTTGGAGAGTGTGTGTGTGTGTGTTAATAGTCCAAGTTCCTAATAATTCAGTCTCATAAGAAGGAACTGATGGTTTAAAGATGTTTGTGTTACCTAACATAACTTGCGGCCGTTCCAGTCTGAGCCAAAAATCAGCCTCTTTACACTGCCTCCAAAGAATCTGGAAAAAGGCACTAAAGTTAAACATAAGTATTTCACAGCACATCTTAAGATTCGCAGAACTAAAGCTTAATTTCAGCCTGTGTTACATATTGCAGCTGGGCTGTGAGATAATTCTGTAACCATGCTAATATTGCCTTAAGAAAGGGGACAGCTGATCAAGTAAATAGCTTCCTAGAAAGCTCTTCAGGTAGCTTTCCCTGTAAAGACAGGGAAAGAATGTCTTCAGACGTTCAGAAGAATGTTATCACAAAACTGGGACTTTCTGAAATATCACTAAAACCCAGCATTTCTGTGACTGGAATTTCTGTTTAGTAAGTTGTCAGTACTTGCTATCTAAATAGTGTACCATTGAAATAAAGTTGCTCATACTTTATTGCTGTTGATTTAATAAGGGCATTAACACTAGCTGTGTGTTGTAAGGGAGTCTATGCACTTAACAGGTTGTTGACCCTTTTTAGTCTTGTGTTAGAAGAAGCTAAGGTTGTAATGTTGGTTTTACATACGAATACATAAAAAGGCACCCGAAAAAACTCCTGTTTTGTTCCAATCCTGCAAAAGGACTCTCCATATGAGATTCTACATGCCGCCTTTAGTTGTTGCCTGGCTCCAGAGCTGCTTCAGGTTTTGGGGAAACTGTTTTGTCTGTTCCTGGTTGGTTGGTTTTTTTTTATTCAGGCTGCCCTGTCAGAAATTAGGTAAGTAAAGTGCATGGCCTCTGCATTTCTGACAAGTTGCTGAAAGTCTCATGATCCCTCTTAGATTATTTTTTTAATACTTTATTCTTTGTGAGAGTCTGCTGTGTGTGCTACCTTGTTATTTAAAGCCCTGCAGTGGTGTCTTGAGCTTCTTCAGTTATTCTATATAAAGGACCTTCTGTAAGCTTGTAAAACCTAGCCTACCCAATGGATGCATAGATTTGTTAGTCTTGCTGGTTTTAAGTGTCACATAGTAAAACTGATGTTTCTTTTCCTATTATTCATTTTGTTGCCATTTTAAACAGCATGTAGAAGTTTGGTGCGTGAAACTTCTTATTTTGGTTTACAGAGGCAATTCATAGCAAACTGGGATGCCCTCAGCAAGATCATAGAATCACAGACTGGTTTGAGTTGAAAGGGACCTTAAATACCATCTAGTTCCAACCTGCTGCCACAGGCAGGGACACCTTCCACTAGACCAGGTTGCTCAAAGCCCTATACAGCTTAGCCTTGAACACTGCTAGGGATGGGGCAGCAACAGCTTCTCTGGACAATCTGTTCCAGTGCCTCAGCGCCCTCATAGTAAAGAATTTCTTCCTAATGTCTAATCTAAATCTACCCTCTTTCAGTTTAAAGCCATTCCCACTTGTCCTGACACTGTATGCCTTTACAAAATAAGGAACAGGAGGGCATAAATTTGTTTCCTTATTATAAACTTGTGCAGTTTTCACCTTTGAGACTTTTTCTTGTCTGCTTACATTCTGAGGCCTTAATGGCTCATGAATCACAAAAGCTGCATGTAATATTAGTGACACTTGAAATGTGCACACAAGAATATACTGTCCAGGGTTCGAAATTGGCTTACAGGATTAGGTCTAGTTTAGTTCAGCCTCCCCCCATTATATGGGGAGGAGCTCCAGGGTAGAGTATCATACTTCTGTGCTAGACTGCCTGCAAACCTGCTGCTTTGGCTGATGGAACAACAGATGATATTGATAGTTCTCTTGCCCTCTTTCAAAGGGAGCGGAGAAGGGTCACAGCAGTCACGAGGCTTCAGAAATACTCACTTTCTTTTGAACATGCACACGCTTGGCTATATTTTTACTGCAGTGGCGACAGCCCATCCTGTGATTTGAAAGTGAAATTATATTTATTGTTCACATCTGTTTCCAGAGGGAATTCTTTCAAGAAATGATTGTTTCAGGCAAAATGCTCCCTTTTCTGAAGTCTGTGGAATTTTAATTTTTTTTTTAAATTTGGGGAGGAAGCTAGCCTGGTGACTGTGGTTCAGTTTGTGAGGTTTAGCAGCAACAGCAGGATAGTCACAGGGGCTGTGGTGGGCAGTTTTCACAGATGTGGCTGCTGCTGCATCTCAGTATGTGCAGCAGAAATTGCTGAAGCCAGCTGCAGGGAGTTGTGGGGAGGGATCACTTCCAATTCTGCTCACCATCAGTAAATGGCAGCTTTGGAAGGGCAGCGTTGTGTCAGGCTGAGAGCGCAGTGTCAAAGGGCACGAACAGCAGGAAGTGCTAAGCAAGCTGAATGTCCATTGGCAAGGTGTCTGCAACTGCCTCTGGTACTCAGGGTAGTTCTCCTTAGAGGGGTTTTTGTACAGCTTCAGTGAGGTGGATTACATGGTTATGTGTATTCTTTAGCGTTTGGGCAGGATTTATTTAATTGGTTTACAGTTTCTTGGTTGCAGACACTAGAAAGAGTTACTTTGTATACTGAACATTAGTAATCATGTTTCTACATGAACTTGATCATTTGTTCTACCTAGGGAAGATTTCTTTGCAGGAATTTGGCCGTGATTTGCCTTTGATCTATGCATCAAACCACAATGCTTTTCTTTGGTTGCTCTCTCGTGTTTGCTCTACAATATTTTGAGAATTCTTCTGCTGTGAATCATTGTTTGGCAGGTACACGGAGAGCTGCAGGATGTAGCTGAAAACTGACAACTTTCCACATCCTGCTGATCTTGGCCAAATTGCAGAGCAGTGGTGGTCTCTTGTACTTCTGACTTTGGAGTCTTGTGTCATATCTTAGTCAAACTTTTAATCTTGGTTTTGGGCTTATTGTCACAAAAAATATTTGGATTGAATAAAGTGTCTGTACAATGTATTAACATATAATGTCTCTTGGTCTCTAATGGTTCTTAGGTAAAATTCCAAGACAAGGAGCTGTTTCTATTAGCATGGCTACTTTCTCAGCATTTAAACTAGTAACTGTATCAATCTCTTTATCCCAAGCACTCTCAAATCAAAGACCAAATGTTTATGATCAGTTTACAAATAAGTATGTTTATTTTAAAAATAATGAAAAAAGAAACTTTCACTTCCATCCCCTGCCACTCCCTGCCTTTTTTTGCCCCACCAAATGCTCTTCCAGACTTTCAGCTGCGCATAGGTAACAGTTCCTTGGTACTGCACACTATATGCTGAAATTTAATTTGAACAAGGATTGCATGAATGCCTGAAACCGGAAGTGGGAGCTTTGGGGAAATTACAGAATATTGCATGATTTTTGATTCAGTAGTGCATTGGCAATGGGGAGGAGTTAGATTCTCCCAAATCCAAGCCATGATTATGGTATGGAAAACAAAGCATCCAGCGTGTGGAAAAATGAAAACCATATGCAATGCTGCAGTACCTTTAAACAGTTGTGAGAACATGTGAGATTGCAGTAGAGTTTAAAATGCATGCAAGTAAACATGATGTGTTCTTCCCTCTCCTGCTGGTAGATAACCCCTTGATGCAATTTCACTTCACAAAGCAGTTTGCAGTTTTTCTTGGGCTATTTTGTCCCTCAGCCCAAGTAATTATTATTATTATTATTATTATTATTTTTTTTTTTATTTCTAAACTGGCCCCAGGACCTCTCTATAGCAAGTTAGTGTCCAGTCATAAGCAAACTAGTGGAGATTACAGAGGTCTCAGAAATGGTAACTTTAGGATACACCAAAAGCAAATGCTAATCAGGCAACACGGTGTTTGCAATCAGATTTGGTAGCAAATGCAGGAGACATCAAACCTTCTGGTTAGTGGTCCATAAACTAATGGTTAGGCCTGTCTGCTGAGAGGCAACATGGAGTTTGTGAGACTCCTGCAGCTGCTCTTCAGAAACATCTCTATGCTCCTGGCAAGATTTTTAAAGGTGTTCATGCGTACTTAGCTGCCTGCAGCTAGTATTCATCTGAAGGCCTTATTAGATGCTTAGCAGTATCATCAGCCACCTAAATACCTTTTAAACTGTTCATTGCAGACTTTGCTGGGGTTGGCTCTAATGCTCAGGTTTCTCATGCTGTGCTAAGGCAGGTAGTGTCAGGTAGAAAGTACATATAAGCAAAACTAGGCACAGTTTTGGGAATTCTATGGTGGTGGGGTTTGTTTTTTGTTTTTCAGGGTGTACTTGACTGAGAAACTTGGGCAGGTTTCAAAAGAGATTATCAAATAGTTGTTTTAGTGAACCATATAAAGGTTCCCCTTCAGAGAAGCAAGTAAGGAAAGCCAGCTGGAAAATTGGACTGGCCTTGGAGTTTCAGTTCAGTCCCTAGTTCTAGTTCATAGAATCAAAGAATGGTTAGTATTGGAAAGGACATTAAGATCATCTAGTTCCAACCCCCCTGCCGTGGGCTCAAACATTCTAAACAAATGATGGTATGTCCATCACACTTTGTTTTTGCAGTGGGGTTAGGGGCTGTCTCTAACACTCTGCTTAACATTCTCACCATAGCAAGTGATTCTTAATCTTAACAGCAGCCTTGTATAATAGAAGTAAGAGATTTTCAAAAAATCTAGGGCTGAGCAGTAGAAGATCCTTAATACAAAGGGACCTAGGGTAGACACTTGGCTTAATGGCGACTTCCCATTTGTTTCTTCCTAGCAATTCCTGAAATAACCCAAAATCTTCTCTCCTACAGTTCAGCTTTTCAGCTCTGCTGCTTACCTTCCCAGTCTTCCAGTGCCAGCTTGGGCACTGCAGACTCTACTAGACAAACTGCCTCAGTATTTAGGAGAGGATGTTGGCTGTCTTAAGCCATAAATCACTTTTGTATTTTTTCCAGAGTACATTAAGATTTGTAATCCATCCCTAACCATGACCATTTAACAAAGCAACACATAATTTGATCATTTGCAGAGAGGTTTGCTGGAGAAACTGTTTTTAATGTAGGATTTGTGGGATCCTTTTTTGTTATCCTTTAAGTATGGCAGCTGCAAAACAAAGTTCAGGGAAAATAGGGTGGTGTTCAAGGATGGAGAAAGGCAGTAATGCACGCAAGGCTGAAGTACTCTTCCACTCCCACATCCGCCTTTGTAGACAAAACTTCTTTCCTAGCCAAGTGGTTTGGGACGAAGAGAAGCAGGGGCAATAGCTCACTTGGGAAATTAAATTTTAACATTAGGAGAAGCATTTTCATGAGGAAGGCAGTACAGCACTAGAGCAGTTTGCTCAGAGTTAGTATAGTCTTTATCCCTAGACTTTTTTGGAGCTTGAGTAGACAGAAACCATGAGGAGGAAATGCGAGTCTGGCCTAAAGGTCTCCAGAGGTCATTTCCAACTAAATATCTATGGTTCTGTGAACTCTATTCTTTATTTTTTTTATTGGCCTGTTTGGGTAGTCCATCAAGCCCAGCTTCTGTTGTGAGCTGGTGGTAAATAGCAGTTCTCAATTCATAGCCCACAGTCAATGTGACAGACCACATTTCTCAGGGAAGAGTGTGCCTTTGAATGTTAGGTACATTGCAGCTACTCATCTTGAATCCTGTATATTAGCTGTGTAATAATTTACCCATGTAGAGGTTTGATAGTCTTGACATTTCATTCTCTTGTATGCTTTGTAAATCACAACTGTTGATACTTCCTCATTGTTGTCCTTGTGAGTAATTTTCTTTTATTGCTCAGGAGACCTCACTGATCTGCATTGTCAGTCTGCTTGCTGATGGATGAACGTGTGCAAAGATTCAAGATTTGTGCAGATGTGTGTGGTAAAACTTTATGAAACATGGATTAAGTAAAAATAACGGCACACTGGCATTCCATGATGCATAGATTTTGAGATTTTTTTAAGGGTTCTAAAAAAAAACTTCAGTCTTTCCTCCTTTCTTAGGATCCACAACATCCAATCTTGCATCTGTTTATCTTAGAAAGATACAACAGCCTTCTTTGCCTCAAAATCCTAAGATAACTATTTCATATTCAGAGCAAATTTGACTTCTAGATACATGAGTTTCTGGTATATGTCATTACAATCAAATATGTGTAAAGTAGGCCTTTTTTTTTTAATATGACCTATTGGCATAGTATGTTCATATAGAGGATATGTAAATATATCTTGTACAGAGCACTTTATATCTTAAGGTCCTTTCCAACGCTAACTATTCTATGATTCTATGTTAAAGCTTGTTTAAGTTATATAAGCATGAGCTTCTGCATGGTGTATTTCTAGAAATGCTGTCATTTTTATTTCTGTTTAAAAAATGTACATTTACGTGATTTCTAGGAGATGGCATATACAGATGGTAGTCTTCCTCCCTTTCTTTTTTGAATTTTTCTATGACTTCAGTCCTCTGCCGGAACTGTTCCAAATATGTCTCTGAAACTAGCTATTTGTTAGTTAATACAGTATCAGTTGTTAGATCTGAAGCATAAAATGGTAATTGCATCTCTCCCATCATGCTATCCTTGTGGCCCTTCAGTATGTTCTTACTTTTGTGCTTATCTTTAATTAGGTATTTTTCTGTTTATCTCTGAGCAGCTATGGCAGTCATTACAAATGTAGTAGAGATTTGTCTGGTTTTGGAACACAAGATGATTTTTAAGATGCTAATGCTCAGTGTTATAGAGAGAAGGGTTTTTTTTTTATTACCAGCTTAAGCACGCATGATATAATTAACATGTTTCATCCAGAGTGAATCTCCAGAGCTTTGCTGTCAAGACAGAACAGCATCCTAGAAAGCAGTTTCCTGTTTGGCTGGGGTTCTGTTAGCAGCGCTGCCAAAAGATGCAGTAGTATCCTCCCTCTTCTGTGCCAGGACACAAAGATGACTGGCTGGGATTGTGAAAGCATTAAACCCTGTAAAAACTGGGGGATGGAGAGAAAATACTACAGCTGGCCAGAGGTGGAAGGGTAGGATGTGACTAGCCTCATGGCAGCAGCACTAATGTGGGTTGGCTGCAGGTGTTGTTGGTGGAACTGCATCCTAGCAGATAGCTGATGAATATATTTCAGAAGCCTGTAATTTAGTCGCATTCAAGAGGGTTTTCACAAATATTTCAAAAGTCATGAACTTGGCTTTAGCTTCCTAACCAAATGGCAAGTCTGTGCTCCAGATTGTGGAATTATAAGAGCTTCTCATTGAAATGAGAGTTCAAAGATTTTTAATATGAAAAAACCTCATGTCAAAGTTATAGTTAGTGAGGCTTCCCACATCAGGCTGATGTGAGACTTCTACATGGTGTGGAAAGTTTTACTCCAGAGGCATCATTCCTTTCCAAATTTTTAAGAACATTTCAATTTTTAGAAAAGGATTAATATTTTTATAAAAAGGGGAAACACAAGGAATAGAAGGCAGGGGGAAGGACAGGCTTCTGGTTAGAACAGGATATTAATTGATCTCTTAGCACTGATGGTGCATTACATAGCCTTGTTGAGCTCGCTTCTGCATGTGGAGGGTAAGCAGACTTTGCCTGCTGGGGAAGAGACATGTCTCTGACTCTGTTCCTTACAAGAGCAGCTTCCAAAGGTATAGTTCCCATGTGACTGGTAATGCTCAGTGTATGGTGAAGTCATGTGGAGTTTGTCTTTTATATAAAAGCTTCTTGGTTTCCTTTCATCAGTCTTCAGAATTCTCAGCTTATTTATCTGTTTGCCACTTCATGCCTCAGGGGAGAGGGCTTTAATTTAGAGATACTGCTTACATGACCGAAACAAATAAAGGTTATACAGCAACTTCTATTTCCCAACTGAGTGCCACACATTGGGATTTTAAGGCCATATAAGAATCATTTCTCTGTTGCTAACATTGGAGAATGAAAAATGCATTGCATGTGGCCTTTTGAGATAAAACCATCCAATATAGTAGTGAGTTAATTACAAAATACTTTAGAAGTTGTAGCCTTTTCTTTCCTGAAGAGAAACGTAATATCTGCTCGCATCATTTTTATTTAGATGTTTCAGTTTTCTCAGTGGTAGAAGAGTCTGTTTAGTTTTCTTGTTTTGCTTTTAGACTTAGGATGTTCAACAAAGCTCAATTTTTTGGGTCTCTGCAGGATGTTTAGCTTTGAAGTTAGGAGTAATGATTGCTTTTATGATTGTGTTAAAGATGCAGAATAATAAAAACCTTGGAGGCCTTCACTTTTCAGTTTTGTGAAAACAAGTATTTTAAGTAAATTTTACTTTGTTCTATTTTGAAAGTAAGAAAAGACAAAGCAAAACAGAAAGCTAGTTTTCTGTTGTTGATAAACTTTGAGTGTTACAAAACAGCCATGTAAGGCTTTTCAGTGATTGCCTGTAACCTGTTTTAGCAGTGAGCTCCTGTGCAGCCTCCCCCTTCCAAGAGTTATTTTTGTGTCTGTCTTTATTTAAAATATCATACTTGATAAGTGAGGAGATATGTTAAATAGTTGAAACCTCTGCTCCTCTGTCAAATTTGAGTCAAGCCAATGACTTAAAATATTGTGGAGATAAAAATATGTGGTTTGCAGTGTACTGTGTATTTACAAAGGCCTGCTTCCTTGCAAGAGTCGATTGTTTAGGATTTTTTCTTTTAATATGTTATTTTTTTCTTTCCTGTTTTTATCTAATTATTTGAAAACCTCCAGATTCAGGTGTGTATGGCCTTTAGTATAAGGTTGTACGTAGGTCAAACTTTGTATTGGAATAGTCCAAATGATGTATTAGACTGTTTTTTGCCTGTAACAGCATGTTATGACTGGCTGTATGGTTTAGTATTCTGGCACTGTGTTCTAAAACTGGAATAGCTGTGGACATGCTGCCGTTGCTTTTGAAAAGGAGAGAATTGCATGCTGCTGAGAAGCATGAGTTTGGTTTTGGTATTACAAAATCCCTGTGTTTCCTTTCTGTCTTCAGACAGTGGGGCCCTAATTAGCTGTTGTGTTTTCTGCCCCTTACAGATTCGTATTTCCCTTTGGAGTATGTTGAACTGAGAAATTATAGTTTTGAGATACAGCCAGCCAGTGACTTCCTCCAAGACTGGAATGTGAATGGGGGCATGGTCAAGGAAGCATGTTTGTTGTTGCTTGGTAGGTTATGACGTTTTCTAGACAAAGATGATTCCCACTTGATTTCAGGTAATAATACTGTTTGGGTAGAGAAATTAATCAAATGAGTCATCAGTTTTTTGGATGCATAGCAGAATTGAGTAAGTCTCCAGGTAATTTTTGTGAACTACTTTGTTAATACTTTGTGCTGATCTGCTGTTGTGATGCACAACTTTTCTTTTGAGCAGAAGCTCCTGGGGTAAAGGGCAGTGGCACAGTTGTGGCAGGCCAGTTCAGCAGGGAGTGACAGTTCTCAGGGTATCTGCTCTCCCTCTGTACCAGCTGGCAGAAGGCTGGTGCATCTGCTGGTACTATTAGCAGCTGCCTTTCTGGGTCAGGAGCTTTTTAATACAGAGCTCCAGTGACTGCAGCCTTTGTGGAGAGTTACCTGAGCTAGCAACATAAAGGGGGGAAAAAATACATTGAAACTAGATCCTGTGTTGCTCTTCTAATTCTTAAATAAGACATGCCATTCCTACTAACTTAGAGTGATTTTGCTGTTTCCATTTGCTGGATTTCTGTAAATCTGAAGCAGAGCCCTTAGCAAATCACTTAGTATGTCATAATGTGGCTGTGCTGTAATATCACCAATTTGTACTGTGAAGCCTCGGCAGTACCTAAAGTGTCTGCAAAAATGTAGAAATGCGTATTTATTGAAGTTGAGGGGAAGTGATCTTCTTACAGCTGTAAAAGCAAAGGCATTGGAGATATGTTACTAACCTTAGCATTTATGTGCTATAGCAGTGATAGGCGACTAACTCCTGCAGTCCTGGGAGAGAAAAAACTGTTCAGAGCAGGAATTAACCAACATGCTGCTAATCTTTCTGACTTTTGGAATAGAATTTCCAATTTTGTTTTGGATGTTGAAGTTTTCTATGTCAGAAAGGCAATGAATGGTATTGTCTACCATATCAGAGGGTGGAGAGGAAGTATCCTCTGAATTAGAGAGGGTAGAAAAAACTTGAATACAAAGCAAGCATTGCAGTGAAAGAGAGTGACAAACAGGTCAAAGAAAAGGATCAGTTAATGGAGAAACAATGAAGTTCAGAAATAGTGAAACAATAGAGGAGTTGTTGTGAATGAAGGAGGGGCTGAGAAATTATGGCTGTGTGTGTTTGACCAAGACGAGAAAGAAATTAAAAGAAGCAAAAGATAAGAGGATCCGGATAGTGGTGGGTCTTTCAGATAAGAGTACAGAGCTGGATCAAGCTTAATATCTGTTATATGACTGAATCTTCATAAGGCTGCTGGAGAAGACAATGCACCTCTGCCCCCATCTTTAAGAATTTTTTTGCTTTTTGCAAAGAAAACTTTCTTGGTGATTCTTGAAAGGATCCAGCTGGCTGAAAGCACCTGCCTTTACACAGGAAAGGACTATTTCTGGTTTTGGTGCAGGTCATTTTCCCCTTTTGTGACTAGGCTTATATTTTTCTGTTGCAAAGATAACCTGAGTTCAGCATATGAACAGGAACATGCTGTTTCTACTGAGAACTTCACTGAAGAGGAGCGGTTCCTACACTGTCTTGCTGCATGTGTTACTAATGATTGTTTGAGCTATTTTATAGGAAAAGCTCCTTTATAAGTTAATGACCTAGAGTTTTTTATGAATCTGTGTATGTGTTTATTCAGTAAATAGATCATTAAGTATTTAAATTCAGCTCTCAGTATCTCTAGGCTGAGGACTGACACACAGTGGAGGCCTAAGGAGAATGAAAACAGCAGCTAAGGCAGCCCAGCCCTGCATGGGAAAGTAAGGAGCCATGCACAGCCATGAGCCTGCTTCCTCAGGTGAGATTGACGTTTCTCACTTCAAATATTTACAGCTTAGCCTCCTCTGTTTAAGCTAGTTGTCTAGGCTATTGTAATAGCCAGTGGAAAGATATAGGCATTTTTAAGGCATGACTTGTGATCTTTTGTAAGATGAGATGACCTGGATCTGCAGGAGAGGATTGTTTCTTTGTGAAATGGAGCTTGCGGTAACCAGAGTACATGTAGATGTTCGCATCATGGAAAGCCACAGCTGGGGTAAAAGAGCACTGTGGTGCTGGACATGTGCCTGGCACTGGACACCACTAGAAGCAAAAGGAAGACAAAGGGTATAGGACTTTCTGCTACCTATAATTCCCCCCCCCCCAAATCAGCAGCATAATAGCCCTCTTAGATGAGGGTAGCCTATCTGACAAATGGTTGGTTTCCAGTTTTGAGGGTGTTTGTTGGTTTTATTTAATCCCTCTTGGGAGGGAGTGAGTTATATAAGAACGTGTCAGCACACCCACAGCAGCAGAATGGTGACAGTCACTGAGCGCGAAGAGCAAACCCAGGATGCTGTATGCCCTGGAATTTTAAATAAAATGGGCTGTTTGGAGGTGTTTAATTGCAGGATTGGCAGCTCCAAATTTTCTGTCCTTAACTTTGTGGTAGTCATTGTCTGTCTTGAAAATGTGGCTTCAGAACTCCTGCAGCATTGTGTGAGAATCTGTATTGTTTTTTTAATTCTAAGCTGTTAAATGTTAGGCTTTGGAAGAAACTTTAAAAATGTGATTCACAGCATTTTATCCACATACTGATTTTTATTCGCCATTGAAGATATTCCATCTGCTTTTACGTTAGAAAGTTTGGGGCTGCCTTTGTGGATTTTGGGCATGTTGATTTGTCAGTGTGGTAAGAACATTTTGATTTGATTACTTAGGCAGAAGTAATCTGAATAGTTCACATTTTTTGCTGCCACTCAAACCCGAGTATAACAGAAGAGAATGCAGACCGGGGATGCCTTGATTTTTTGGTAACATAAAAAAGTGGGAAAAGTGTTTTTTTAAGGAAAATTACAGCTTGTAGGGTGGAGGTTATTTCAGAATTTCAGTTTTTACTCACTGTGACTCTGTGTGTCTCAAAAGAATAATTGACAGCAAGGGAATTAGATTTCTGGTAGGTTTTTTGGCCTATGGACATCTAATTACATTTGTTAACCTGCAGTAAAAAACAATTGTCAGAAAACAGGACATGTTGATGTAATTATTTTCACTGTTTATCTTACGATAGCAAAATGCACACAGACAGATCAATATAACAATCCCTCTTAAATGTTTCTGTTCTGTAAGACTTGGAGAATGATGCTAATGCAGATGTTATTCTGAAACTATCCTGGTGATAGTTTCAGAAGTTTCACTGGTCATAGTGAAAGAGCCAAAGGTAGGGAGGGGAATCTGCTAAAAGCTAAATTATGCTCAGTTCTTGCATGGTGAGTATCAGAGAAGGTGCTCTGTTAACTAAGCCTTTCTGTAGAAAGTTTCTGAAAGCTTTCCTTTGAGCAGTTCTGAGTGTCCATCAGGCCTCAGATAGTCTGGAGAGTGTTGTTGGACTGATAATTTTTTCCTTGGTCTTTATTAGGTAATAATATCCACAGACCACAAAATCACCTCTTCTTTGTCCTTCTGAAACTGTGTTAGGTTTTTATTGAAATATCTTTCCTCATTATTCCTAATACTTCATTTCCTATTTTAACTGCTTGCTGAGCATGGCCTGGTATTTTCATGCAGCTGTCTGTCATAACTATCAAGATCTCCCTGCTAATAGGTGATCATTTACTCAAGATCACAGTTTCCTTTCTGAAGTTAGGTTTGTTTTTCATATGTGCATAATTTGTGATTTAACTACACTGAGTGCTACCTGCCATTTTATTGTTTGTTCAGTCATTTTTCATAAAGTCTTTGTTTTGTTGCCATGGTTTAACTCCATCTGGCAGCTAAGAACCGCACAGCTGCTTGCTCCCCACCAACACCAAAGCAGGATGGGGGAAGATAATTGGAAGGGTAAAAGTGAGAAAACTCCTGGGTTCAGATAAGAACAGTTTAGTAACTGAAATCATAATGATAATTTGTAATGAAAAGGAAAATAACAGAAACAAATGCCAAGAAAGACAAGTGATGTAAATGAAAACATTGCTCACCACCAATCAACTGATGTACAGATATTTCCTGAGTTGCAGCTGCCTGGCCAACCTTCCCCTAGTTTATATGCTGAGCACGATGCCATGTGGTCCAGGATATCCCTTTGGTCAGTTGGGGTCAGCTGTCCTCACCATATCCCCTCACAACTTCTTCTGCACCCCTAGCTTGCTCACTGGTGGAGTGATATGAGGCCTTGTCTCTGTGTAAAGTACTGCTCAGCAGTAAGGAAAACACCCTTGAATTGCCAACACTGTTTCCAGCACAAATCCAAAACATAGCCCCATGCCAGCTACTGTGAAGAAAACTGTATCCCAGCCAGACAGCACATTTCTGTAGTTTGCCTTTTTGTCTATTACCTTGATTAGCTTAATATCTTCAGTGGATGTTGTCGATGCACTCCTCACCCCTGTATCGAGAGCAGGCGAGCTGTATGTCCTATACTTTTCAGCACAGGTATCTCTAGATCTCCACTGATGATGGCAAGAATTGGAAACATGAGTAGGAGTATGTGGTCAGTCTTTCAATGAATTATTCGCTTGTGCAAGAAGGACCTTTGCTATTTTGCATACTTAGCATCCTAAAAATCCTTAATTAAGGTCTTTGTTGAAAGTCTTTGTTGAAATTTTAAGGAGAGGAACTGGATCAGTCTTTTCTGCTGAACTCCAGTAGGCTAGACATCTCATTACAAAAGGCATGCTGATGCTAGTGTGTACAGCGCAGATCTCAGGCTTAAGGTCTTGCCTGCAGTCTCTTAAGTCTGTCACTTTTGCCACCACGGAAGTCCAGTCCTCTGGTACCAAGATACTTTTAATTGAGAGGTGGCATACCACTGAGTTAGTAATTCACCGATTTCATGCTCGAGTTCCCTTAGGATTCCTGGGTTGTGTGCTGTCTGGTCCTGATGAGCTGTTAGCATTTGTTTTCTTGGTTCCTGCTGTATCTGCTCATATAGTCATTGCAATTTCATACACATCCTTGGAGCCCCTGCCAAGAGAAGTCCTGATAGGAAAATCCTGAGAAATAGTGTTGCAATATTGCAGCAATAATGTGGCAAAACTCTGAGATTTTATAAGCAGGGAAAGTGATTTTATTTTAATAGGGAACTTGTTTCATTCCACGCTGTCACAACTGTGTTCTTACAAGCATCAAGATACTTCTGTCCACACGGTTTAGCACTGAGGCACTGAGATGTGTGTAACTATCACTGGTTCAGGATTCATTGCAGTGATCTGAAAGACAAGGGACTCCAGCTGTTGAGTTCTTATCGCAACTTTTGTACCCTTAGTTTGGCAGGCATGTAGTTAGATCCATCTGGTTAGTGGTTAGTTTCTCCATCCTTTCTCACCTCTGCATCATCATGAATTAGTTGCAGTTTTAGACTTCTTTTCTTGATCTGAGTGCACCAAAATGCTGCATATAAATGTACTGCAGTCTTGCTGGCCTGCTAATCAGGTGCCATAACCAAATGCCATTCTTATATGCTGTCTTCTGTTTTTCCTGGTGTTTCTATGCTCAAACTATTACTATTTATTCTTCATTCATGCCAATGTTAATACTTCTATCACAGTTCTTTACAAAGGCTCCCCAGCTTCTGGTGCTGTTACTGTCACTGCATTGAATCTGTCTGGCGGATTTTCCGTAATGCATTTGTCATCTGACTATTCCTTCACTATCCTGATGATGAGTTGCATCCCAGGATTTCTGGCAGACTTCCTGTTCCTGATGTGCTTGAAGAAGGATTTATCGTTAGTCTCTGCCAATTGTTCATCAGATTTTTTGTTTGTTTTACCTGCCCGGCTGTGTTTTACATCTAATTTGCCAGAGTTTAAGATTTATTGAGCTATTTTTTTTTCTATTTGGACTTCACTTCAGCTTTTTTTGAGGGTAGCCTCACGTCTGCACTGGTGATTCAACTGTTCTGGTTTCCTTTCTTCCTTTCTCAGGTTTTACTTAATACTGCCTTGTCTTTCCAGTCTTGTCATCATTCATAGTCTCCACAGTGCCTGTAAAGATTTAAATTCTTTTTCTGGCCCTTTCGGATTCTCTTAGCAAGCTCCCTTACCTTCTCCTGCTTGCGCTCTGAGACTGGGTGCAACTGTAGGTTTATTTTTCACCTCCGCTGCTCTTGTTGGGAAGCTGTTGTGTGCAGGGTTTTTCAAAATCTTGCAGCTGAAGAGCCACTCTATATTTAGGACCAAATCAAGGGTTGCGTTTTCTTTTGTGGACTTCCTACCCAGCTGCTCTGTGAAACAGTCACTGAGTTAATGCAAAAAAAAATCACATCCTGATATGATGGGATATTTGTGATCTACATTGAAAGGAAGTGATCTGAAGTCTCCGGTTATGGTACTGCACTTTTGTCATATCACGTTAAATGTTGCTATTCTGATTAGGTGGTTGTAAGGACCAAATATCTTCCTGTTTCAGCCTGGAATGTAGTTCATGAGTATGTTGCTTTAATTGCGGAAATGACAGGTTTATATATTTGGAATAAGGGGAACAGAACATACTTGTAAATCAAAGTTGTACTGTATTTAGTTTAATTGTAGAATAGCTGGGGTCAGAAGGGACATTTAAAGATCATGTAGTCCAACATCCGTGTCCTGCCGTGGACAAGGACATCTTTAACTAGATCAGGTTGCTCAAAGCCCTGTCCAGCCTGGCCTCAAATGCTTCTGATGATGGGCATCTACAACTTTCCTTGATTGACAAACAACTGTCCCAGTGTCTCACCACTATTGTAAGAACACTTCATTATGACCAATCTAAATGTACCCTCTTTCAGTTTAAATCTGTCGTCCCTTATCCTGTCATCATCGGCCCTTGTAAAAAGTTTCTCTCCGTCTTTCATATAGGCCCCCTTTAAGTATTGAAAAGCCACAATAAGGTCTCCCCAAAAGTTACCCTTCTTCAGACTGAAGAACTCAAACTCTCTCAGCCTTTCTTCATAGGAGAGTTATTCCAGTTAAGAAGAGAAATTCTTCCTTTGTATGTTAAAGATGTCTTCACTTAATCCACTAGACGGTGTTGAAAGCCTCTAAAGGTACAGTGAAGAAAAAACAAGTGATGCTGGTTCTCTTTAGATTCCTCAAGCAGGCTATTTCTCAGCCATGTGTGTTCCTAAGTACAAGGATGGTATAGCGTTCAGGGGACTTCAAGTGCTCTGGCAACTTCAGAAAACACTACTGTAATACACAAAGTCTTGCAAATTTTCAGCAATTCTTTTGATGGGGAGTGTTGAAAGCATCTCATGGTGAATGTCTTCTGTATTTACTTCTGACTAAAAGGAAGAACGGGGTGGAAGAGGGTGGTGAATTGGGTGGACAAGGCTATTAAGCAATGGCCTGGAAAACATACTTCAGAAAATCAAAGAATTTGTCAGTTTGAGGACAGAAGATTTAGTGGTTTCTTAAAGACATGCTGTAAGGGGACAAGTACAAGCTGTTTCTTTGGGAAGAATAGATAGCCATAATTGCTTCTGCCTAATTGCAAGTTATTCATTAGTCTGAAACTAAAGGAGCCATGCAAAAAAGGGGTACTAGTTCAGCTTTTGAACGTCTTAGAAAAGTACTCACTTGTAGAGACATTATTAGAAGGACTCAGTACAAAACAAGACAGAGTTGGCAAAACTGCAGCAAGAAACCATTCTATAAATATATTAGTAGCAAGAGAAATCACTGAAGAAAGAACTTGTCTGTTAGGCAGAAAGACTAGAAAGTTGCCGACAGATGTTGCTAAAGAGGTTGTGAGGACCATTTTTACTTCACTGATCAGAATTAAGTGAGCGGACAAGCACAAAGGGCTAAGATGCTGGAACACAGCCTGGCATGCAAAAACAGAGGCTTAAGCTTGAGGTCTTTTCCTAAATGCTCTTATGGAAGATAGAAAGTTGAGACAAATCACTAAAATGGTTGATACGATTAGAGATGTTATCTGAGAATGAACAGAAGATAACCAAAATTCTGGAAGGCTGAAAAAGGACCAGCTTATTGCTTGTTTCTGAAGGGAATGAGAAGTGGAAATATAGAACACAACTACTCCCCAGGCAGGTTAACTTCTGGAAAAATACTGAAACAAACAATTTATGAGTATTTGGAAGAAAGTGAGGTGGTAAGAAACAATCCACATAGACTTGCCAAAGACAAGTCATTTTGAATTAGTTTGTCTTCCTTCTGTGACAGAGCAACATGCCTGCTGGATATGGGAGAAGTAGATTTGATATACTTTGACTATGGGAAAGCTTTCAACACGTTCTCGTGCTCCTATGAGCAGGGTGTAAAAGTACTATCTAACTGAAGCTTTGTACAAAGAAGACATAAAACCAAGTTTAGTGCATTGTTATGCTTGTTTGTTTTCAGCTGCAGAGAAATTCCTCATTTTGTAATAACCTGCCCCAAATCTGCTACTAATTAATATTAATGCTGTGAACAACTTTTAATTAAGATCTGTACTGCAGACTGTATCAGAGATAGAAGCTATGTTAGAGAACAGATTTAAAATCAATGGTTTCTTCTTTTTAACACTAAGCTAATTGTGAAGTTGGCAAGAATAATCAAATACCACATGGAAATTAGTTGCTAGCTGAGCAGGTCTGAATAAAAGAGTTTTGAGGTTGTAGTTGATTCAGGCTGAACACTAATTAGGAATGACATCTTGTTGGAAAACATTGCCATTGGCTGTATAAGCAGAGTGGTTATATGCAGCACTGGTCTGTCTTGGAAAATACTGACTAAGGAGTGAAATGAAATGTGCCCTGCATGAGGTTTCAGGCTTCAGAAAAGATGTTTGACTGGTTGGAGACTGGCCAAATGTAAGAGTACCAAGAATGAGCAAAGATCTAGAAACCCTTCGTGACATGACCCGTGGCTGTGGCAGTCTGTGCCTGCAGTTCTTGTTCATGTTGCTGAACAATTTAGGCTACTGTTGACTGTGAATCACAATAAATCTTGTATGTAATTGTGGGTTTTATTTTTCCTTTTTGTGTAATCTTCACATAACTGTATTAAAAAAGAGGGGAGGGAAAGTCCTCATTCTGAAAAGGTTCTTACTGAGATTGCAAAATGTAGTACTTAAAAATTGAGAAAGACCATTTGTGATGTGCATAAGCATTTTCAGCCTCCACATGTGACCGTAGGCCATCTTTTTAGTTACGCAGTTGCATATTGTTTTTTCTCATACAGGTTTCTCATCTTATTTACTGTCAGGAAACAAGATGCTAGTTTACACAGAAATCCAGCAAAGACGTGGTCATCCTAATCATAGAATTGTAGAATGGTTTGGGTTGGAAGGGGCCTTGAAGATCATCTAGTTCTGACCCCTCTGCCATGGACAGAAACACCTTCCACTAGACCAGGTTGCTCAAAGCACTGTCCAACCTGGCCTTGAACGCTGCCAGGGATAGGGCAGCCACAACTTCTCTGGGCAACCTGTGCCAGCGTCTCACCACTCTCACAGGAAGAACTTCTACCGTATATCTAATCTAAATCTACCCTCTTTCAGTTGAAAGCCATTCCCCCTTGTCCTATCCCTACATGCCCTTGTAAAAAGTCCCTCTCCAGATTTCTTGTAGGCCCATTTCTGGAATTGGAAGACTGTTATAAAGGTCTCCTCCTGAGCCTTCTGTTCTCCAGGCTGAACAAGCCCAACTCTCTCAGCCTGGCTCCATAGGAGAGTTGCTTCAGTCCTCTGATCATCTTTGTAGCCCTCTGGACTTGCTCAAGCAGGTCCACGTCCTTCTTATGTTGGGGGCCCCAGAGCTGGATACAGTACGCAGGCAGGGTCCCGCAAGTGTGTGTTTGTTTGTTTTTTAACTCATGTGATTCTACTTCTATACTATTCAGTATTGGTCACTTCTGTCAGCTTACTCGAGGAAGTAAATGAGTTTGAGCAGTTTAATGTCCGATTGGTCACATTCTCATTGTATGGTTTTAGTATAGAGGATACTTAAGGAACTATTGCCTTAATATAGTCAAGGAAGTGAAATTACTTGTACTTTATTGCTTGCTGTAGTTTTCCATGATAGCTGGTGCTATATTTTGGTTAAGCTATCTCAATGGCCATATTAGAAACAGAATGTTCGCTTGCAGAATGTGAATTCAGTGTGGTATCTTCTGTTCTTCCTATTCATGCTGTAAGTTATATTTCATTACTGTGGTGTAAGGAAATTCATTCAGTTACATGCTATGCATAAAAAGATGCATAAAAAATTATTATAGTGATGTATATAAACTCAGGTAAGCAAGATCTTACTCTGATCTTTCTTCAGTTGATGCAACTTTTCCAATGCAACTGGAAGAAGTAACTGGTCTGTGTTTTGTATATAGAAATAGGTAACATTTGTAAGAGGCACTTACACTTCAACACTGTGTGCTGAAGGGCAGGGGCTATATATTTTTGGAAGATGACTTTCTTGAACTATGTATTTCAAACTCTATTTCAGTCTGACTCCATTGACACAAGAGAACTTTGTTATCTTTTAAAATTGAATGATTTATACTTGCACTGTGCCACTCAGCCCAAAGAATCTTGAAGTAGCTATAAAAATGCAGAGTATTGGGTTTGCAAAAAGCAAATCTGTTTCTTTTTGCCTGTTATTATGTCAGCCAGTTTCTAACAGGAGCTGTGCAGCGAGAGGCCGTAATTGCTTGTCAGAAGGGATAGAGGAGCTTAAGGAATACCTTTCCTGTGAAACTTTCGTTGAGTAACGTAAAGATTTCTGATTGTTAAACTGAAGTCCCTGATTTCAACCATCTTCTGTATGAAATTCACAGACTGAAAAGCTCAGATGTGATGGTGATCACAGCCATGCATGCATTCGCCCAGATACTTCTCTGTAAGCTTCAGGGGTTGTACTAATGAAAGCTCCTGGTGTGTCTGCAATGCAGTCTGGAGTGTTGTCTGCAGTTCCCTATGCATACTGACTGCCTCTGGTGCAGAGCACTGGAGGCAGTGAACGGAAGACTGAAGCCTCTGTCTTAGCAGTGGGAGTGGAGTGAGCATGCAATGGAGAAACTCCCATAGTCTCTGTTGGCAAAAAGAATTAGAAATTGTTGTGTATTAACCAATTTCCTTTTATTACTCCTCCCCCTAAACATATCTCTCCACAAATATGCTTAAACTTTCTAATGGTTAAATATTAAGCTTCACTTATTCATGCAGACTGTGCATGAAAGCATTTTAATGAGTCTGTCAGCTGAGTGGCCTCTGACAAAAGGAACTGTGGCTGTTTTTGTTGGGTAGCTTCATAGATTGTCCTGCAATAAACAACAGCCGAACAGAAGAGGATAGAGTTTGAGTCAATTATGTTGCTTGATTTTGTCAGCTGGCATATGGTATTTGCAGTCCTCAAATTGGTTTAAAACATAGACCTCCTGCTGTGCTGATAGCTAAATCTGATTATTCAATGATCTGGCTTTTCCTGTAAGATACCAGAATAAAACAAGGCAGCATATTTATTGCAACATGCACCAGGACCTCATCAGTGTGTCCTTTAATGAGGAATTTGTGAAACTAGCTTTGTGGGATTAGAGTACTGGAGGTAAGGTTTGACTGTTCTAATGTGCCTGGCATTTATGAGGAGGTTATAAAAGGTGTCTAACATGCTACCCTAGATATTATTATAGCTTCACTCTGAAGCAGTAATAAATACCTGCTTACCAACTACTGTAGAACAATTTAGTAATCCTCACTGCAATATTAGACACAAAACTACATGCTTCAATATTTGCCTTTCCCTCAGTGTTCATGAAGAAAATGATGACTAAGTTCAGTTCTGGTCTCAGAAATTTGCAGACAGACATAGAAAACATAGCACATTTGTGATATAAAACTGGCTTCAGACCCTTTTTCCTCCACATTGCATTGTATTTCTCCAGTTATAAATTCACTGAAATTTATCTTTTCTGTTTTTTTTTCTTATGTGTGGCAGATATTTAGATGGTATTTGTCATCATCTGCATCTGAGATGAGTAATGTAACAAAGTTTTGCTGTGTAGCTCAAAACTCTGCAATGAATAGTCCAGTCTCATGAGTTACTGTGCTGTCTCAACCCATTGAAGACAAAAGTAGTAAATCTCAAATGTGCCAAGTAAAAGGATTTAAATAAAGAAAATGCTGTTTTCTAAATCAAATACTGCTTATCTCCGCCCACAATATTTGGTAGTTTAAATTCTTTTAGTTTTAGAGGGGAGCTGCGTGGTATTCTTTCCCACTTGGTAAACCCAATGCATATCCACAGTGGTTTTGTACACACTGGATTTACGGGCCTTTTTGGGGCATGTATATTGCGCTTGTACAGAAGAATGGTTAGTTCTTGCTTGGATAGGATTAACTGTTTATTCACAGTACATTTGTTCTGTGCTTGTATGACAGCTTTGCTGTTGCTGGGGAGCAGTGCAGGTGTAGGTACCTGGGGATGTGATAGGCTTGAAGGATTGCACAAAGACTCCAGGTTAAGCTGCTGCAGCAGCTGTGAAGGCAGTGGATCCAGCCTTTGCCCTGAAGACCCTTTTCTTACACTTGCAATTTGTCCTAAGGAAGTGAAGCTGTCTGCAGCATAACTACATGAATTCTCGTGTGGGCCCATATCAGCCCCTGTACCACAGGTTGAATGGAATAAAATCCATGTGATTCTTTCAGCCTGTTTCTCTAAGATATCTAAAGCTTGTAGTGCTGTGAGCAGAAAGATTTGCAAATACTAGCTGCACAAAAGTATACAAGGGAAGATGAAACTCATAGTGATGTTGTCGATTTTAAAGTGAAATATCTGTGTATAGTCTGTGCGCCATGTTCTTGCTGATTCATGGGAATCTTTTTCAGAGTTGGCCTTGGTTGATGACCATCAACACTGGAGTTTTGTGTCAGTTATGGCTCAGGCCAAGACATCATGGGATTTGTTCCCTGCAGTGTTTCTAGCTTGTTTAAAAAGTAATCCAGGAATCAATTCGTTCTTGTTCAAGGTTTGTAGTATGCTTCTGTGCGTGTTAGCACTGAGAAGTTATGACGGTTGTCTCAAGTTACCGCTTCTCATGATTCTGCAGTTCAGAGAAACAGATACAGAATTTTAGTTCTTCAGTGTGCACATAGCTGCAATCTAATTTTTACTTGGATTAAAGAATGGGATCTGAAAAGTGCTGCTAATGTTGATTGCAGCTCTTTTTCTTATAAGATACTTCAAAAATCTGATTCCCTCTTCTAATATAAAGAAAATTATTTCAGTAGTTGGCAGTACCAGTTAGGGGTCTTGCCCAGTGCTGGGCAGCTCAGTGTCAGAGAAGAAGAGTGGGAGGAGACTGTGTAGGAAATAACTTTTGTCCTAAGTTAAGTTCTCAAACCCCAGAAAATACTCTGCTTGCCATGGAGATAAACCCTACCCTTTTATAGTTCTAGAGAGAAGAAGATAAAAAATTGAATAATGAAGTGATTGGAACATGGCTAGAGGTGCAGGTTTCTTAGGATGACATCTCTGCCATGGCTGACTAACAACAGTAATGACTGTGCGCATTCCTGTTAGGGAATACTTGTTTTCTCTGTTGAAACTCTCCTGCTCTGTTGCACAGACCCCGGCTCCAAGTGCCTTGTCTCTGCAAGGAGTGTGTTCACTAGCTAAGTAAGTGCTTCAACCAGGACATGCTGGTGAGCTGTGTCCAAGTGCATTGGGCAGCTGAGTTAATAAGCGCTCCTGAATCGCTGCTGTCTCTGGCGTGGAGCACAATGTGCAGAGATAAAAAAAAAAAGTAAAATGAGACTGCAAAAATACATTGAGACTCTTGGTGGAGGAGTTCGTAGTCTGAAGTGATATCTGTTAATTAAAACTGCTTCATTTTAAATGAACAGGAAAAATCGATGATTACCAAGCCTCCTTTCTGGGTTGGGAGATTGTTAGCATGCAGGCTGTTACTATACAGAAGCTAAGCAGGATCAAAGTGAGTACTTTTCACTTGCATCCATGTGTGATTTCTAGGTCCATATGGGATTTGGCCCATGCAAATGTAACCCCTTCCAAGTGTTTGATAGTACTGGGTGGCAAGGGAGGTTGTCCAAGACTGTGTACCTTCAAAACAAATCAGAGTGAAGGACTGAGCTAGAGGACTTCTAATTTGTTAAGTCTTTTTAAGTCCTTTATAAATGTGGCGATAAACTTGTTTCATAACTTTTGCTCATTTATTCTGTGTTTGTGTATGTTTTTGTCTCCTGAAAAATTTATTGTGCAGGAAATGGAAATACTATGCCTGAAATTACCATTGCAGTCTTAGTAAATATAAAGACTTTCTGGTAATCACAAGTAAAAACAAACAAAGAAATTTAATAACAAAAGGAGACATGGTCATAGAAAGAATAGCATATATTCTTGTATTGTGATTACACAGGAGAAACCAAATTTATGTTGCTTATGTCAGCCTAGGAGCCAAACACCATCCTTTTACATTTTTAAGGCTTTGTATCAAAAGCAGCACTTCCAAATGTCTGCTGCCTCATTTCTTTTGTCATTCTGTAGAAATAATATCAAGTTTTCACAGGACAAATGTTTGTTTCCTGAAAATCAACAAAAATGTATTAGTTACTTTGACATCCTGTTTAAGTTACCTGAAACTATTGACATACTGTTCACTGTAGCTGGTAACACACCCAAGTTATTCATAGTGCAGTAAGGCATTTGCATATATACCTCACTTTGAAGATGTGTGAGCATTAACTGGTGCAGCAGTCTCGTAATGCAGTTGCAGTTCCCAGAGTGCCATGTCATGCTCTACAGGGTTGGCATTGACATACGGTGGTGATGTTACCACCAACCAAACGAAATAAAAAAGCTAAATTAGTTTACTGTTTGTCTCTGATTCAGATCTCATTTAGAAGTTCTTATTTCTTTGGCTGATATGAAAACATTTACAAACTAATTTTGTTTCTATGCTGGAGTTTATTTTCAGTGGCTTAGACATGGACACATTTTTCTTCGCAACAGCCTGTAATTCCTTGTCATTTTCCCACCCTTCTGACTGAAGTATTTCAGTTAATTTTTTCAAATGGACTTTCCAGCTGGGGGCTAGGACAGCACAATGCACCCAGCCTATGATTGCTATTCCCTCTGATTATTGAGCATGTGCAATGTCTTGTGGATTTAAGGGAGCTGAGAACCTCAGAAGAGCAAGGTCTGTGTGTCTGTCTTGGAACACCAGGACTGACACCTGCAATGAGGCTTTTGTGGTCTGGGATAAAAAGAGGTTAAGGAGAAAGATCAGAAGAATTAATGGGATTTGATATGTAATCTTCTCTCAGAAGAATCCTTGCAGGCTAGGGGGATGTTGATGGTTGTTGGAGGGGGTTATAGAAGTTCACTTTTCTTAGTGGACAAAAGACTGCTGTTGACACCTGGTGCCACAGAGGTGCTGTTTGTGCTTCTCCAGAACCTTTTGGCTTCTTAGAATCTTCTGAGATTTTGCAGGTGTTTACCATCCGAAGCATCTCAGACCAAACCTGCCTTCTGAACGCTGCTTCTTTTGAAACTGCTTAAAGCTAGTGTTGACCAAAATTCTACCAGAGTCTCCTGAAAAGAGGTCCTATGGGGAGCCAGCCTCCATGTGTGGGTGCCTAGAGTATGATATTTTGTGTGGCTTGTTCCTGTTTGGATGACAGGAGTACAAGTGTCAGGCTTTCTTACCAGACGCCATGAGATATTCTCTCAGCAGCTGTTCATGCTAATTTAGTCTTCCTTTGCAGACAGATCTTTTGCTTTGATTGCTTGTGCCTTTACAGAAACAAAACTTAAACTACCCAGAATATCTTCATTTACTCAGGGAGACTACTGTAGTTCATCCTTTCCGCACTTACCATCTACACTGCGGTAAACGCGCACTTACAGTATTCCAGTTATTGAGAGGAGCTTCCTGCTTTCATTTAATAATTTTGCGTTCACTCACATGGGTGCTAATGTACTCATTTTCAGAATAGTCTGATTTAACAGGGCTTCTTTTATTCCCTAGAGCAATATGTTAAATATTCAGATTTCCTGATTGCTTTGAATATCTTGGCTTTAGTGATTATGCAGAATTATTCTAATGTTCCTGACATAAAGAAGTAAAATTGCACAAAAATAAAGCAAGTGGCTGGGTGATAAAGTAGAAGGCAGACATCTCTGGTGAAAGTTACCTAACTGCAGCCAACATTGCAATTAAACCTAATGTGTGCCTCCAGTCATGTCAGTTCTGTGCATTCAGTTATTATTAGGCAGGTCCAGCTGCCTGAACATCACTTCATTATAAGTGAGACTCCGAAGTCAGCCTTCAAAAAAGTATGGATGTAGGGTCTACACCCCATTGAATTCATGTGGAATCAGGGTATTTTGAAAACTATTTCATCTGTTGTAGATACTATTTTGCTGCAATTACTATTTGAAATATATTGATATTGCCTTCTTGGATTTAAAGTAACTCAGAAGGAAGAAACTAAGAAATACTCTCCTCTATACAGACACTTTTTGTCCTTATTTTGATGCCTTTTCAAGGATATTTTAAGACAGTGTGGGTTTTTTACACTGTAGTGAATGTTTTCTTGCTTAGAGTGGTTGCCCTGACTTCAGAGTTGGGGCTGCAGCATTTTAATTGTTTATCTACACATCTGCCTTTTGGCCATAGCATTTAGCTCAAAATAGCCTGTCATAGGGGTAATATGAGTTATGTCTGATTATTTGTAAATCCTGTCCATCTTTCTCAGTGCCGGTCAAAGAAAAGATGCTCATCCGTTAAGCCCACACAATTTTCACCTTAAATACCATGAACAGAAAGGGTCCCATTCTCTCTCGTTTCTGTGTATGTTGGCATGCCAAACTTGCTTGTTACTGTGAAGTTCTCCATGACTCTAATGTGATAATATCAATTTTCTTTTCCTTTCTCATATTCTCAGTGTTTCATTGCAAATCCCTGCATTTTAAGCATCAGTCCCATCAACGCTGAGACCCTTGAGTGCCATCACGTGGCATGTGTGGGACAACCAGGTGATCAGACCTAGTCAGCGTGGTGTGTTTTAGTCGAGAAGGGCAAGTTCTGCCCTGATAATCAACTGTGATAACACAGCAGTATTCAGGGTTTTTATCAGATTCTGGCCTCATAGACAATCCTGATTAGCATGTAGAGTTGATTAACATCAGGCATACAAATATGTTTTTACTCTTTCCTCCCTGAAACAACTTCATCAGGCGTTAACACTTCTGTCTAGGAAAACAGAAGCTTCATTTAACCTCAGCTTCAGGAGCAGGTTTTAGCTAACCAGGTTTGGATTTTCCAAACTGTGAATCTGCAAGGCCTTCCCACGCCCAGATCTGCACACACAGATATGTGAAAATCAAAGGGCATAATCTAGTAGAAATTCTGCTGTCATTATAGGGTATACAAGATGATGACAGTATTGGCTGAAGTACATTTTTCTAACAGGCAGCATCTGGCTTTTAGTATTAAAAATAAGTCTGCGAATAAAATTCAGGCTATTCACAATGTGTTATCATAAGACTATTTTTTGGGAACATTTGTCTTTTAGGTACTGGCTAGAGTGATTCATTTCTAATGGTAAACATTTTGCCTCTTCTGCCGAATCCATTGTTTTGATTCTAAAAATGAATCAATGAGAACAGAACTTTCTATTTACAGCTTGCCCAGCTCAGGTTAATGAGCCAAAACAAAATATGCTCAGTGTTGGCTGTGAAATAATAGATCATTTGCTGTGGGCAGAAAGCACTCTTCTCAGAAGCAAAGGAATTGTTAGGGCTAATCAGATACTTTTTCTTTTTCTTTTTTTTTCTTTTTTTTTTAATTAGAAGAGCTAATTCAGGAATGAGATGAAAAAAAGACGTATGAGCTACGTATTTTAGAGGATGATGTCGGCTCCATGTTCTGTCCTTATTTACCTCATTTGAAAAGAAATGGGAAGAAGACAAAAAGAAAGAGAAAAGAAAGAGAAAAATAATCTTATGCAACATGAAAGAAGATTGTTGTCCTTTTATTCCCAGTGCCTGTTAGGTTTAGGAAGTAAGAGAACAACAGCATTGCTCCTTAGGTTACAGTTCTGTCTTTACTCTAACATCCAAAACTCATTGTGCAACATTGTTTGGGGTTGGTGTATGTACGTGTTGTCTGAAAGTGCAAGATCACTAGTCAGTTTTGAGACACTGTGTTTCAAACTACTCATAGCTGACTTTGGATGCCCTGTCACTGAAGACTTCAAGGCCAGGCTGGTTGGGGCCCTGAGAAAACTGGTCTAGTGAAATGTGTCCCTGCCTACAGCAGGGGTGGTTGGACTAGGTATCTTTAAAGGTCTCTTACAACCCAAACCATTCTCTGATTCTATGACTTATTTGAAATATACAGCTCCTGTCCATTTGTGGCAGTTTGCATGAACCTCCCACCTCGGTTTAATATTCATTCCTGCTGTAATACATTTTCAAAGCAATGTTAGGTTGACCTTTCTTATGGGCATTATAGACCATCACTTTGTTTGACAGTATTTTTGCATTTAGATACAGGTGAACCATTTTAAAAGTAGTTGGTGTATTCTCATTGACACCTCTGCTCAAAAGGTGTTACTCACAACTTTGTGCTCTCATTAAGGCTGCCCTTTTCATGGGGTTAGGCAGTCAAAACTAAAATTAAATAAGGAAATATGTGTATAATAATTCTGTACACAACAAATAAATGCAGTATCAGGAACTGTAAGTATTTAATCTAACATCTTCGTCTAAGTAAGGTGGTTTATGCAGAGAAGACTTACTCTTCATTATGGCTGTTACCACAGTGAAGAGTTAGCCTCTGCTGGAGTTTGCATTACAAGTGAGAACATGGGGGAGGAATAGGAAGAGGTGTGTGTATGAGGGCACTGCTAGATTTCTGTGTCATGTGTATAAGTCTCTACACCTGAAATATCAGTCATTAGCTTACATTAAACTTTGGAGGGAAAAAGTTCCTCCAAACTTCAGTCGATACCTCAAAAAAAAAAATCCTTTGTATCTTGCAGTAAGTTGTATTACCTTGCCATTAGTAAGGCTGGAGAGAATTACTCAGTTTCTCCTCATTCATCTTTTGTAGACTTCTCCAAGGAAGTGAGCTGCAAACAGGATTTTTACTTTGCCAGCAGTTTTTTAAATAGCTGTCATTTCCATCCCCTTTTGATTTTAAAAGAAATCAGTCTTTTAGATACACATTTGGGGTTGGTTTGGTTTTTTTTTTCTTTTTATTTATTTTAAATTCAGCATTATAAATATTACTCCAGTATGAGTCAGTGCCTTGGTACTTGCTTTTTATCAGCTCCTTACCTTGCTTAGAAAAAGCAAATCTGAATTTACGATGTCATGGGCACCAAATGTTGCAGACAGGATACTGAGGGCTGAGCGCTTTCAGGTGGTTTGTTAGCAGCCCCTTATAATAACAGAAGAGTCTTCCCGCCCTGCAGTTCTTCATGTTTCCTGTTAATTGCTCAGATACTCTGTTGATTGCTCAGATACTCTGTTGATTGCTTTCAGTCATTTCAGACCCTGTTCCTGAGAGATCTGATGAAGTACGTCATACAGAACCTTTTACTCTTTCTACTCTGGAAGATAAATGCCTCATTACTCTTTCTCAAGGTTTTGCTTTTCTTGAGAACACCTGAGGTTACTTATGTATTCAGAATTTTGCTTGCCTATTAAGAGCTTTCTTCTTGCATGCAGTTTTTGCTCCCCTTACCACATCAATAATTTTGTGTTTCCTTTACCCCTAAAGGTATAATCACCCAAAAATGCACTGAAGTCAAACTTTGAGGGTTCTGAGATATTGGAAGCCCAGCACAGGTCTTGGGAATCCTGTAAGGATGGTGTTTCTGTAAGTTGGCCATGAAGTGCTTATGTATGCAGCAACATATGAGTTCGTAGTTCCTACACCCAGTTCAATAACTGGAAAAAATAAATTGTTGCAACTAGACAGTGTACACTTGGGAGTGTATTTCCGTTATAAAAGTTCAAAATATTTTTGCTATGTCATAATTACGCTATTTTATTACAGATCTTTATCTCCTCCATGCAAATTTTCATCAAAGATTATACTGGAAGTATTATAGTTGTTATGAACATCCCAGAGTTGAGGCATATGTAATGTATTGCTCTGGTTTTCCTTTTAAGGAAGATGTGGTGTCATGATAAATGAATACCACAAGTGTTAGATTTTTACTGTTCTTCTGAGTAGTGCCTGGCCTTTGTTGGTGAGCAGTTTTATAACTGCAGCACTGAAATAATGTATTCTGGATTTTGGATTCTGTGTTAATAATGTCAAATAATTATGGTATTAAAAGAAAAGGAAAAAACCAGGGTTAGGCAATTAACTGCCATTTACATTTGTGACCCATACAAAAATCTTAATGCTCCTGCTCCTGTAGCCTGCGGGGGCTTATTTCCTCTTGTGTGAACTCTTGTTTTTTGCTGGAAGTAGGAGCTGGAAACCTGTTCCCAAGCACTAATTTTATCCCACAGATTCATCCAGTACCATTTAGCCAGTTCTGATCCAACACCAGCATACCTATGTAACCTTTTATTTTCAAGGCAAAAATTGCAACCTGGCCTCAGTTCAGTGCTGCTCAATACTTCTACTGCACTTTGGAGCTCTTTGAAGCTGGTGCTGGCTGCAGCTAGCTGCATTCTTTCCCTTCCCATATGTACTGTGCAGAGGAATATCAGAAGATACCTGTCTTCTCATCAGTCCTGCAGAAAAAGAGAAAAACAAAGAGGGGACACATCCACTCATGCTTGTGAAGTCCCTAAATATTTCCTTTTCCCACCTTTTGTAACTAAAATGTTCCTTTTCCTCTAGAGGAGGGAAGAACTATGCCTACTTCTCAACTCTGATTTTGTGTTGTAGGGTCAGAAGTGGTGAAGGTAAGTCAGTCAGTCAATAGGAAATTTTCACTGGCAAGAACTTGAATCATGTATTTTCACATCAGTAAGGGAATAACTCCACCAGGATGCGGAGCCATAAGAGAGCACAACACTGTTCATTGCTGAGTACTTACACAAACTCTGAAGATGATTCCTGGAAACATATTGCCATATTATTCTACAGTCAAGCTGTAAAAGACACAGGAGTTTATCAACTTCCATTCAGGACTGTGTTGTGGAACTGCAGCAGTTCTTGTAGTAACGGGTCATTTGAAAAGCTCAGCAGGAATGGGATGGAGTTCACTGCTGATTGCCAGCCAGCTGTTGGCTCATTGAGCCTTGAGCAAGGATGACCAATGTGGCTCCCAGCATGTAAGCACACTGTGCTGCCCAGACTGCCCCTGCTCATGGGGTGGCAACAAGTAAAACTTTCTGGTCTTGTTTCTAATTTCCCAGCTTTTCTGGGTCTTTCTGCTTTGTACCTGTCCATAACTTTGAGGGCTAGGGTAAATAATTAGATAGAATTAAGGTACTCTTATTGTAATTTCTGAGCCTCGTACTTTCAATTACAAGGTGCCTCTAGTGCCAGCTTACAATGTTTTGCCTGCTATCTGGAGTGGTGCAGAGCTGAAATACTCATCTTGCAGTTGTTACTCCAGCTGAAGGACAGGCTAAGAGCCACGTTGCAACTTGCACCCTTTTTGTTGCAATCATCTTGTGTGCTATCTGCTTAAACATAGATTGCATGATCTGCAGTCCCTAAGCAAACCTTCTCTTGCTATTGCCTGTGCAGATGTGTGTGAGGCTGATAAGCTGATTGGGCTCTCCTTGTATTTCTTCTTTTGAGCTTCAGTAGTCTTTCTTACAGGCTATTTTCCCTGCCTTGAATTTCTCACTGAGTACATTTTAAAATGCAACCTCAATCTTGTAACCTTCCTTTCTGTATCATTGGAAGCATCTCTTTTTCCAAAGCCCAGGTCCATTAGTAATTTTGCCTAGCAGGCCATGCAGAGCCATCATTGCTTTAAAACTTCATGTGCTTTTCACAAGAAATCAGATGGCAGTGTCAGTACTGGGCTTTATTGGGCCTTGATTAGGCAGTACAAATTCATTGTGACACTTAATGAAGGGGGAAGAAAAGGTTTCTGTGTGGATAAAAGCAAAAAGCAGAGCCTGTAGGAACTTGCTCAATGACACTTCTTTTTTCCTAAACTGTGAAGACCCATCACTTTTGTCCTGGGTTCAGCAGTAGCAGTCATTTTTCTCCTTCTTAGTAGCTGGTGCAGTGCTGTGTTTTTGATTTTGGTC
>WYDI02031720.1:0-22029 GCA_009867235.2 Psittacus erithacus | reverse complement strand
AGGTGTCCCTGCCCGTGGCAGGGGTTGGAGCTGGAGGAGCTTTAAGGTCCCTTCAACCCAAACCAGTCTGGGATTCTATGATTAGCTGAGTATCTCGTGTTGCTGTTTCTTGCTACCAGCCTTGCTTCCCCTCACACTGCACTTTAAAGTGAGATCATTACAGTTTGAAGTTATTATCCGCTAGTGGATGAACACAAGCAATTTGTGGTGGAAACATTTATTTTGTTTAAAAGACTACTGTAAAAGCCTGGCTGGAATCAGGGTTCTCTGAGTGGTTTAAAATGTCATCCGAGAAAAAGTTCTGTTCAGCTCTCTGGCGTGGTATTTTCATGGTGCAATGTTTGTACAGCGTGGGAGAGCCAAAATGCGAGCTCATGAAAGGCAAAGTCTTTAAGCTGCTTAGGTGGCTGCAGAAAGCATCCTGACAAATAGGACAGGGTAAGGAGGGAAAAAAGTAATTAGGTAGTTTAAATATCCTTAATTTTTATTAAAGGTGGTAGCACTGAAGTTGGAAATGCGTTTAGCCTGATCGCTTCCCTCTAATGAAGCACCCTTGGCGTGGCTTCTGGGGATCTGAGTTCACTGCCTTTGTGGCTGAAACCATCTCGTGTCATACGGGGCTTGGCTAAGATCAACAGTTTCTTACTGGCTTCAACAACTTTTGGCCTCTTAATGCTATCTTAATGCTCCCTTGGCTAAGTCAAGCTGTTTGCGTATCCTTTTCCTCCAGCCCTTAGTGGAAACTTCAATTTATGTGAACCTAAAACCGTTTGCCGTGAGATGATTCACTGGGTAGGATGTGTAACACTCTCTTTGGTCTCTGAATGTTTCAGCCAACTGATAAATAATCAAGAACCTTGAATGTTCCTTTCTGTGTGTCTTTCTCCTCGGAGCGCTTTGTTTGACTACCAGTAATTTATTGGTGAGTGCATTAAAAGCCAATCACTGTAATGTCATGAGTATGAATTACTGTGGTACAGTCTGTCATTTGGTGGCTTTTTCAATGCCACGCATCAGACTAATTCTAGGACAGGATGTGTTTGTGCGTTGTTATTGTTGTTGTTTCACTCCTCTGCATTTTTAAGTGTCCTAATTAAATACTGAGGCTGAAAAATTGAAGTTTTAAACCTTCTTTCAAAAGCCAAGGGCCATTCATTATGAGGGCACTTTTCAACCTTGATACCATCGTTACTTTCTGGTTGCTCAGATGAAGATGAATGCAATGAATGTTGGTGTTTCCAGGTCTTTGCTCTGCAAATTGGGATTTTCTCTTGGAAGGTCAGTTGCAAAGTCTCTGCCTGCCCTGGCCTCCCCTCCTTTTGCCTCCTGGCAATGACTGCATGTCAAACGATTGCACTCTTGAACCGTGAACTCCAAGGCCTGTGCTCCCACTGCTGCTTGGCAGGAAGAAGGAGTGATTTTCTGTATGGAATGAAATAGCTTCCTCTCCTCCTCTGATTTACAAATCATTCTTCAAAGACTTTTCCACCCCACATCTTCTGAAGTTAGCGCTGCGCCCTGCAAGGCTGGCAGCCTCTGGAAACAATTAGAAAGAGACCCTCAAAGGCAGGATCTTGACAACCTTGCAAGAGACCATTTTTATCTCTTAGAACGCTTTGGCGCGCTGGGTGAAAACAGGCTTTGTCCCTGGGATAGAAAATGATGGGTTCAAAGCCAAATTCTGTCTTTCAGCGATTATGGAACGGGCTAACATGCAGCAGAAAGCATGCTTAAATTGTCTGTCTTAATCCATGGTGTAATAGACTCTAAAATACTGGGGAGAGGAGATGATACCCTCCATCTGAGTGCCATCTGCATGCATGTCCTCAACCACCTTGACCTGGCTTGCATGTCTGCAGAAGCAATGCTGGGAACTGGAGGTCTCCATGGCTCACCTCCCCAGCAGACTCCCCCTTCTCCTTCTGGACCTTGGCCCACTGCCCTTCCTGGCATCTGAGGTGCACAGCAAAGTGTGTTGCTGTCAGCTTTCATTAGAACAATTGGCCAAAAATGCAGAATTTTTGCACAACTGCCTCAGTAGAGAAACCCCAGGGGTTTGTTGGCTTTGATGGTGCTGCATTTATTTACATACCAAGCATGGAGAACTGGTTCCGAGGTGCCCAGGCAGAATGAAATGCAAGCAATGTCCCTGATAAAGCTCCAGACCTCTCCCTTCAGTGCTCCAACCCTAACCTCATCTCACCAGGTTTGTTGTCTCTCAGTACCTGAGCATGAGCTGCTGAGCATTTGGGCTCCTTTGGCTGCCAGGCCCAGGTTTTGTCCACCCTGCCCTGCAAAAGTCCTCTTTAGACACCAGGAAAACCCTTTCATCTGCTGTCCTTCAACCCTGAGAAGACTCAAATACGCCTTGGTTTCAGGTGGGGATGTGTGCTTAGGTGTTGGCTGCAGGTTTCTAATTGGACTTCAGTAATGAGTGCGTGCAGATTTGAGCAGTGTGGACTATCTGATGGGCTTTATAAAACCATTAATCACTCTAACAGGGGAATGAGGGAGCTGCTTTCATAGGGCAGGGCCTGACTGGCACTTCTGGTTGATAGTCTCTGCTTGCAGTCTATTATTCATCTCTCTGCTGCACAGTTCACTCTGTAGAAAAGGAGGTGAAGTGGGGGAGCATGAGCCAGGCTGAGCTACCACCGGGCATTTGGTCTGATACAAGACAGCGGCTTAGATTTAGTCTTGAGTTTTGCATGCGTGGCTGTTTGTTGTTGTTGGGTTATTTGTTGGTTTGGTTTGTTTGGGGGTTTTTTGTTACTTTAAGATAAGCTTACACACAGATCATTGCTGTTGGGATCAGTAATAGTAACTACGTGGGCACAAACACAGTTCAAATCTTGGCTGTTGTCGCTAGACCAATTTACTGTGGTCTGGTACGTTGATTTAGGAGCTGTTGTGCTAAGAAGTTGCTTGGCAAGCAGCAGGTTGGTTTTCCTTATCCTTGTGCCAGACAAGGGTGTGGGTAAATGTCTTGATTTCAAGAGTTAATTTCCTTCCTCGTAGCTGGTGCAGTGCTGTGTTTCCGCTTTAGTCTGAGAACAATGCTGATAACACGCTGATGTTTTAGTTGTTCTCAGTAGCACTTACTCCAATCAAGGGCTTTTCAGTCTCTCATGCTCTGCCAGTGAAGAGGGGCACAAGAAGCCGGGAGGAAGCAGGCACAGGACACCTGACCCAAACTAGCCAAAGGATGCTCCATACCACAGCATGTCATGCCCAGTATAGAAACTGGGGAGAGTTACCTGCAAAGGACCAATCGATGCTCAGATCAGGCTGGGTACCGGTCAGGAAGTGGTGAGTAGTTGTACTGAGCATCACTTGTCTGTCTTGGGATTTATTTCTCTCTCTTTTTTGTTATTTCCCTTTTAATTACTATTACTATTATTACTATTATTATTATTATATTTTACTTTGTTTCAATTATTAGACTGTTTCCATTCTGATCCATGGTTCTGCCTTTTCCTGATTCTCCTCCCCATCCCACTGAGGAGAGGGGAAGTGAGCAAGTGGCTGCCTGCACTTAGTTGCTGGCTGGGGTTAAACCATGAGAGTGAGGGAGAGATGTTGCACTGAGATAAGGAGAAGCTTTTAATTCATTTTGTAGGTGACCTAAATTCAGGCCCTGTGGCCATCATGTCAATCCCACGGTCTTGCCTGCTAGATTACTGACGTAAGTAATGGTGACATGCGTGTATATTGAATGTCCTTCTCTGTAGCTTCAGGAAGGACATCTCAGGGGGAAAAAAGTTACTTGGAGATTTAATGATGCCTGTCATCAGTTCTGTTTTCCAAAGCCATGAACTCTGGTTTATCCTGCCAGTGAGAGAGTACGTGACAGTTCACGTCACCAAAATATAATGTATTTGTCCTACGAGAGCAGCTTATTTTGTAGGAAATCAGATGTCTTTTCTACTGCAAACATGCAGAATTGGTGGATGACTTACTGAAAAAGATGCAAAATACAGACGTGGTTCCTGTAAAGAAACTGGAAAGCCTTTGTGCAGGGTCAGAGCTTTTATTGGTGGGCTGCACAATCCTGCTGTCTCTCTCTAGCTTTGGATTTCCTCCCATGCTGTGGCAGTTTTGGAGGCTGTTTTGTGTGTGTCCTGTCTCCTGCTTGGAAGGATCTACCTGAGCTTCTAGGTCATGAGAGAAAATCCATGCAAAACATCGTCCCCTGTGCTTCATAGCTAAGAAAAAGCTGAGACTGCTCAGGGAACTTAAGCAAAGACCTAATTTGCAGATCCCAACAGGTATATACATGACATAGATGCTAGCCCACGCAGTCCTGCTGAGATGACAGCATCTCTGAGTGCAGTGGCAAAACTCCAGATAGCTGGGTAATTACAGTGGCAAAAAATATATGTTTATGGCCCTTCGGGAGCCTCAGGTGATAAATGTTTTGTGGGTTGCACACTTACATCTGAGTGCCCAAACCATCCAGGTCTCCTGCACTTCCTTGTGCCTTCTGAGGCACCTTGGGCACGGTATGTGCAGTCTGCTTTAGATTAGAATTAACTTCTCCAAAGTAATCCCAGTTTTCCTGTATCCTTTTCACAGGTTGGCCCAAGCTCAGCGTGATGGGAGCACTGTAAGCAGGGACTCAGCAGCACACCTGCCCTTGAGTATATGCCTGAACATCTCATGCTGTGTTTCGTCTCCAGCATTGCTACTTCCTAAAGTTAGAAGCAAATGAAAGTCATGCTTCATGGAAAAGAAACCTTGATAATTCAGGTCTCTAGCACCACCTGGTCTTTCATCCTCTCCCTAACCTCTTGCTGGATAACATTTCCCATGCTGATTGTATTAGTGTAGCACGAAGAGAAGTGCAGTCAAAGGCTAATCTTTTTGTGATTGAATATTAGATTCTTCATTTCAAGAGGCTTTTACAAACAGCTGTTTGTCAGGCTGATGGAAGATGGCAGGGACAGAAGAGAACTTGAGGGAAAAGCAGGCGTCTCTTCTTCCCAGTGGTTGTTATTCTCTTTTTCTTCATCGCTTTTACATTATGGCAAATGGTGTAATTCAGGGTTGTAATTTCAAGAAAGATTTGCCTGACTGAGGAACAAGATTGACCAAATCTTCCTAAGAAGGCAATTAATTGACTGTGTTGAGGACTGACAAGACACATGAAATGCGTCAGCAGCACTCAGCCTTGGAGCAGAGAGAAAGGAAAAACTTGGAGCTGCAGGATGTAGAGGGAATGAACATGCAATTGAATAATACCGATCCTGTACCTCCTGTACCATGTTTAAAAGTACATAAAATTACATGTTAAAAGCCATTTGTTGCTATTTTTTGCAGGATGAAGATCCAGGGCAAACAGTGCCTCCTTGGGCAAAGCCAATCCTTTACTCCTTACGCAGAAGGTGTTACTTTGCCATGGGACTAGTCCTACATGCTATATGAGCTATTGCAGGATCTGAGTGCGAGGTCAGGCCACGGTACTTCCTATTCCCCATCTTGAGACAATCTTCTGCTGTTTCTTCTTGTAACCACTTCAGAAATGTCTCTGAATTGCTCTCCCCGCTCTGCCCCTAAAGAAAACTAAAGGAACCAGAAGTTAGCCATGTTTGTACACAAGAGTTGTGTCCAAAAGAGACCCCGCAGTTAAAGCCAAATGTGACACTGAAGCAAGTAAAATGTAATATGAGAACACATGATACCTACCTCCAACCACCACCCAGTTCTGGAGGTTCTTACTTTGATTGCGTGTCTTTGCATCACTTGAGTCCTCTGTATCTACAGGTTTGCTGCTGTTCTGTTTCACCAATCATACTTTTTTATGTTAAGTAGAAGCATGAAAAGCTGCAGTCTGAAGACCTGGTTATCTTTTGTTTGTCATAGGATGAAGGGTTAAAGAAAAGGGTAAATCCTTTGGGTTATCCTGGTCAGTAGCAGTCCTCAGAGCAAACCTAATGGGCAGCAACATGATTAGGCTGCTCAGAGGAAGCAGTGGGATCTCCCTTTCTGAAAACATGGAAGTGTGGTTCACATCCCTCATCTTAAAGGGCTCAGACCTTCCTTTGCCAACACCCTGGAAAAGGGGCTTGGTTTTGTTTGTGTTCCTGTCTAGAAAATAATGTGGGATTTGGGATGTTCAAGGGAATATTGAGCCAAACAGCAAAGGGCCTTTGTTTTGCCACCACTCAGTTAAAGCTCTTGCTGGGAATTTGGGAATTAAAAGAGGAAGTGACCAAAAAGCCGTCTTCCATTGTTTGTGGTCAGGTTGTGTTTGTGTTTAACGTAAGTTTTGACATTGACATTCAGGAGAGAAGGATTCGGTCCAAAGGCCCTGAAGAGATGGAGCTGCTTCCCTGCTAGGCTGGGTGAGGATCCACCAAAAGAGGTGAGACTGCAGACATGTCCCTGTGTGCAGCATCTTCTACAAGCTTGGCCTAACATGTCTTTCTGCTCTGTGCATGTGTCTTTTGCGGGGGCATCTATCTACATTCCCTCTCTGGAGTGCCCCTGATGCTGCCCTGTTTGGTGGAGGCAGCGTAGCTTCTGGATTCACTCCCTGCAGTACTAAACTCTCAAAACAAAACACCATGTCACCTAACTGTGAGAGCTGAAGTTATTTATGGACCTGGCCTTTGGAGTTACAGCCTCAAACTCCTCTAATTACCTTTGGGGATCTGTGCACAGGATACCATGGTGATGAGAATAATATTTGGAATTCAAGTCTTGCCTACTGTGCTTTAGCAGCTGGAATGGGCAAGCAGCTGATTATGACCATAACAGAAAACATGCCGAGAACCTACATACTCACAGTTTGGAGTGTTGGCTTTTTAATCAGACGTATAAAACAACTGTTATCTTTCTTAAGCCCTGCTGGAAACAGAATTTGGAAGGAAAGCTCCTGTTCAATATTCAGTGTCCCTTTGCAATCAGAATCTTTGCCTGTCAGAAGAAGTCCTCACCAAAGGAGGAAAGACTAGAATGTAAATCGTTTTCTTGATGCTGCTATCTGGGGCAATAACATACATCCACCAAGAAACAAACTGAAAATGCAAATGTTTTCCTGCTACAGACCCATACCAATATTGCTGGAATTAGGCTGAATCTGCCATTGTTTGATTCAGACCTTAGAAAACATCTGGGGAAAACTCGAAACTCCAAGCTAATTTGTTTCTTGAAGGAAACCATGCAGATTCACTTGCAGACCATGACAATTGTCAGCACAGTACTGCTAGGGCAGCGCTGATTATATCTGGGGACAGTTGGTGCTTTTCAAGCTCACCTCTAAGGACCCACCAAGGCACAGTTACACTGGCTCACTGTAGAGCACAGCCTGGTTCTGCAGTTGTTCCAGGAGGAACAAGATGTCTGGAGGCTCCTGAAGACATCTCATATGTGGTCTGCTCTCGAAATACAAAGGGACTTCCCAAAGAGAGTGAAGGATTCCCAAAGATAATGGAAGTGTTTAGAAGAACTGATCAGACCTTCAGCTGGTGAATACTGGAAGAGGGCTGGAAGAAGTGACTTCTAGTCCTACATTTGTCATGCTTCCAGTATGACTTTGGGCAAGTTGCTATTTCTTTTGCTTCCCATGGCTCTTAATACATCAACACCAAAGTAGTGATGGTTTCTGTACTGCGATGAAGGTACATGAATGGGTAGATATATGCAGAACTCTTTTCCTCCACCTAATTTTTTTAGCTGGCCTTATGCAAGACAGCTCTAATACTGGTGGTATATCATGGAATTAGTGAATAGCTACCCAAGCTAATATATCCAACTCACAGGACTCTCCATAGGATGATGTAAGACTTGGGATGAGAGACAGTTCACATTCAGCCAGATTATAGCAAAAGTCTATCAGCCCCAGCCACATGGGATTCATCTGAGCAAATAAGCTGGTTGTCGAGTCTTGTTTTGGCACCACAGGGAAACTGGTGCATTCAAGGCATGATTCATCTTGCCCTAAAGCTGATATCTGAAGTAGGTCAGCTGAGCGTGCTGTAAAAGTGCCTGTTTCTCTTCACGGTTACAAAGGATGGGAGGCTCAGTAAGGCTCAGATGTCTCCAGCATGGATGTTTTGAATTAGGCAAGACAAATCCTGTCTATGCTGTATTCTTAAGTGCCTCATGTGATGGATACTCAGGTCTCAAATTGGAAGTACAAGTTCAGTTAAAAAGTACAGTGTCCTCAAGGGCCCTTGAAGAAATGCATCCACGCTGAGCTCAAGTCTGACCCAAAACCCTGACGTATCTTTTCCTAGTATTTAGTGGCTGTAAGTTGCCAGATACTTCACTGTTTGGTCCTCACCATCACTTTTGTTCACTGACTGGATTCAAAGATTTAATAGCTGTTTTTAGAGATTTCTCCCATCACTTTAAAATGATTTGGATCAGGTAACGAACACATTTGCCCCTTCGTTCTTGAAGAGCCATAGGGCTTGTAACAATGAAGATACGACTTCTTCCCAAATTGCTGTTTTCTTCCTTTCATTTTTCCCTGTCTGGTATCAATCCATAATGCTGCGATTGTGCCACAGCTAAGAGGAGAATATTTTTGGGTAGTTTGGTACTTCCTGAACTTACTTAGTTTTCTAATCAATTTGCACTAACAGCCATGGGAACCAATATAACAGGCCAGGCCTTTTCTGTCTCTTTCTCTTTCTTATACTTGGAAAACATAAATCTGAACAGAGACATAAGTGAGCCTTGTATAATTACTCTTCCATTTGTATTTCTAGATTTATCAATCTGGCAAGTGTCATGGAGTGGGATTAAAAGCTTTCTCCTTCTTTCTCAATCTGAGATTTCATCTGCTTCCATGTTTTACAGTAAATACAATCAGTTCAGCAGGAGATGGATCTGTTCTCTGCAGTGTTTGTTCTCTTCCTAGGCAAGGGAATTCTTATTAGCAGCCTATATAGGAAGCCAGTTGACATGATCGCCTGATGCAAAGTGCCTCTAGAGCTGTAGGCAGAGTGCTTGGGACGGTAGTCCCTGTTGGGGCACCTGGAAATGAGTCTCCTCAGCAGGAAACCCAAGGACATCTACTCCTTATTTGCTGGTTGGGGTTTAGAGGCTCCAAAGCAGAGTCAGCCTCAGCCACCCTCCAGGTGGGAGCAGGATGATGCTATAAGTCAGTTGGGTGATTGTTGGGCCAAGGGAAGACAGTACAGATCAACCTTAATGCCCTTTTTGTCCCAAACATGGGGTCTCTGGGAAGCTCCTCCAGCCAGGCGTGCTCCACAGCCAGGGGCACAGGGAGCCCTGGGATTTGCCCCAGTTTGGTGGGACAAGGAGGAGCTGGAATGTGGCAAGGCTTGGCTGTGGGATGAAGGGAACCATGCTTGATGGGGCTTGAACTGAGGTCCCACCAGTAGGGGTTGTGAATGGTTTGTCGCATTGTGGAGGAGAAGAATAAAGGCATTTTCTATTAGTGAAAAATTATACTTCGGGCTCTTTGATATCTCTAAGTTTAGACAGCAGCAGAGCAGGGAGCTTTCAATACTGCTTTCTGTGCATTTAAGCACCTGAATTCCACTGACACCTCATTTAATTTGCCTTTGTCCTTTTCTTCACCCTGACTCGCAGCCTCTGTGCCTCGATTTCCAACACACAAACACAATACAAAATACAATAAAAAGAAATTGAAGGCACTTTGGTTATGCCTTGTTGGCAGCTGGTATGTAAATGCAAAGACTCAGACTGTCTCTCAGTACAGAGCAACCATTAGTGCTTCACTGTTTATGACTTCTACATGGTCAGATCCACAGATTCACCAATACACCAGTGCTTTCACTGATTGCTCTGTTTCCCACTTCTGCATATGAATTTGAGAGAGATCTCAGGTTTGATGCAGTGTAAGTCCTTTGCCAATCCTTCATTAAAAAAAACCACCCAAACCTGCCACTAAGCCCCAAGGATGTCGCTTTCCTGCATCAGTCCCAATTTGTTTAATCACTTTACGAGGACACAGTTTTTCCCTACTGACTTTGCAAAAGTCAGCCTCTGAGTTAATGTTTCTATTCTTTGCTGTTGTCACCACTAATAAATATGCTGTGGTGGGGCCTGAGCTGACAGTTGTGATGATGAGACGGGGTGGAACAGAAATACTTGATCTTCTGTGGCTGCGCTGACAGCTGGTGTGGACTGGCACTGCTCCAGTGGAGATCTGCCCCCTGCTCTTGAATTCATACAGGGACTCTGTCTGCGAAGGCAGAAGCCATTTTGCAGCCTTCATTTACCCTTTGCCTGATGGGTTTAAGAGCTGGTATCTATTGTGGCATAGATATTGTTGCAGGGTGTTGCTGCATCCTACACAGTATTGAATACAGTCATAATTAAGAGCAACCCTGCTGCATAAAGCTCTTGACTGAAGTGGAAAATAGAGAAAAATGATCAGAGGGCTGGAGCACCTCTCGTATGAGGAAAGGCTGAGAGAGATGGGGCTGTTCAGCCTGGAGAAAGAGAAGGCGTCAGGGAGACCTTGGTGTGGCCTTTCAATTATTAGAAGGGGACTATAAGACAGATGGGAAGAGACTTTTTTAGCGGGGCTTATTGCGATAGGATGAGGAGTGATGGTTTTAAACTAAAAGAGGGAGATTCAGGCTGGACATGAGGAAAAAATTCTTTACAGTGAGGGTGGTTAAACACTGCCAGAGGTTGCCCAGAGAGGTGATGGATGCACCATCCCTGGAGACATTCAAGGCCAGGCTGGATGTGTTTCTAAGCAACCCGGTCTAGTTGAAGATGTCCCTGTTTGTTGCAGGAGAGTTGAGCTAGATGACCTTTGAATGTCCCTTCCAACTATTCTATGACTCTAAAATGAACAGGAGAGGATGCAACGCACAAAAAAGCAAGCTGGCTTTCAAATCGGGTGAGGTTTTTAGCGTTACACTGATGGTATTGAAGGAGAAAAGCTCATAGTTAAAGTGGAGACCTCAGGAGCGCTCGTCTCCTGCAAAGCCAGGGGAGGCTGCTGAGCCAGCCCAGCCAGCATCCTGCCCAGCCCCACACCAGCCAAGAGCAGAGCAAGCCAAGGCGCCGGCCGCGGGAGCCAAGCTTCCATCCAGCTGCTGCTTTAGGGGAAGGGAGGATGGACTCGTCATCCTCACCGAGCTTTGGCACCGGAGCCCAGCATCCCGGCCAGCCCTGCCCCGCGGGTGCGTGTGGCGGCAGGCAGCGCTTCTGAAGCGCGCAGATAAAGAGGTTGTACGGGGACCATTTTCCACACAGCAATTAACAAGAAGAGACGGCACCGAGCGAGTATTTCAATTGCGTGTACAGGAGGTGCCAATATGTTTTGCCGTTCTGTGGCTGTGTTCTGGAGGTGCCAGCAGGCTGTTACAGGGAAGGGTCTGTTCACTTGGCATTTCCACTGTAAGCCTCATTTTTGAAAGGGTTATAACTCGGCCATTTTTAATTAACGGGGGGATTAAACTTGGCACACGGGTACTCGAGGGCTGCTTGTTGCTGGTTTAATGGTTGGGATGTTTTTTCTAATCCAATCTGTTAGACCCATCTCAAATGCTATTCTTTGTTTCCACTTGCTGGGATTGACTTTAAACATCTCTATGCATATGTGTGTGCCTGCATCTATATAAAAATGAGTTTTATCAGCGTGAAGAACTGCGCTGGAGTAGGTGAGCAGGTTGGTGAAAGATCCTGCATTCCCAAGGCAACCATAACTCATACCAACTCTGTGCTGAAACAGGGTGTGCAGAAACAGTTGCAAATTTCTTGCTGAATCTCAGAGCAGATTTTTTTCCACCTGGGACATGCAGAAAGTTGTTTCCAGGCTTCGGCATCATTCTTATGCACAATAGTTTGAAAAATAAATATTAGTAGCTCACAGCTTCAGAAAGAACCAGGCAGCTTGCTAGCAAGTCACTATTAGAATATATAAAATCATGTAGAAAACATGACACTATAGTTACCCACCATAGACTATATTATTCTAAACCCCAAAAGTTATAGGGCCATAAACCTCTCGGTATTCCTTATGTTGTCTTCCTTATACAAGTTTCCATTATTTTTGGTCTCTGCACCATGCTTAAAAGTGAGCTTTCAGAAGAGTGTGTAAGATCTGTAAAAGGTATTTACACTGACTCATGGAATCATAGAGCCAGAAGGAATGAAGGAATGCCAGCTATCCCAGTAGCACTCCTGAGAGCTGTTCTATTCCTGACTTGCTTCAAAAATCCCTTTAAAACCTGCTTTTAAATGATGCAGAGGCCACCTTGTCAGAAAAAATAATTCCAGTTCTCTACTTTCCCAACCACCAGAAAGCTTTTTCTCATATCTAAACTGAATCTCCCTCTTCTTAACTTAATCCCATTAATTCTTGCCTTTTATGCCCCGGATGTGGAAAACAGATTCTCCCTTGCCTTTTCACAGCATGCTTTCCATGTGCAGAAGGCTGTTGCTTTGTCTCTTGGTAGTTCTTGCTTCTCCAGGCTTTCCAGCTTTCCCAACATGATGTATTTTTAAGACCCCTGAAAATCTGCCTATCTGTTAAAGATGTCTCTTACCTCTTCTTAACTGATCCAATGTTCCTGGGAGTGCTGAAGATACTGGCTGGTGTTTCAGCAGAGTCCTTGCCCCTTTGAGCTCAGCAATATTAAACCTCTGCTCTTTCATGGATGTTTTCTTAAGCATCATCTATGGATGACCATATGGAGAACCCAGCTTGGACTCACCAGGAAGCATGACAGCATCTCTGGTTTTGTACAAGTGCTTCATAACCCTGTTGGCAAATGCGCAACTGGAAGGATCCGCAAAGGGCTGTATTTGAGCTCTTGAGCTGGTGACTGGTGGGAGACCAGAGCTCTGTGGTGACCAGAGGGATAAAAAGGAAGTGTAAGTCCCTCAGGCTCTATATTGCATAGCAACAAGCCTGCCTGCCATGTGAACCACCCGTGCAGCTGAGACCTGTTCAACAGAGCCTCAACAGAAGCATCCTTTGGTCTCACCAGGGGTCACATCCCAGATCAGCAAATCTACAGCTTTGGCTGCAGTCTCTGGGTGCTTTCAGGAGCTGCTGGGTTGGTTTGGTAATCTCCATGAACTCTTTCCACCTGTCTGTGATGCCTTTCAGTTTGCTGACCAGTGACCATCCCAGCTGATGTCTGTCTTCATCCTATGGCTGCTCTCCCATCTTTGGGGATGGGCAAATGGAAAGCAGATAAACAAAGCAGATGAGTAATAAATGAGTTGTCCTTTCAGTTCTAGCAATCAGGGTGAGATTCAGTCTGAAGTGACACCTACTTTAGGTCTCCACATGAATGCTCAAGTCTTTAAGACCCTGTTATCTTCAGTGGAGATGAAATCAGAGAGCAGCATAGGAGAACCAGACAGTCAGGGCTTGATTTGTTTCGCCAAACACAGGTGTCAGTGCAGAGAAGCAGAGGTCTTCTTGCGTTCCCATATCATATCTGCCAGCTCCATACCCCAAGCTCAACTTTCAGTGGGGCTGACTTGCTTTGTGGGCTCTGATGGGAGCCCAGGCACCAAAATTCCACAGTGTTACTTAAATCTGGTGCCTCAAAGCTGGGCTCTGCACTGCCCCATTAGATATTTACCACTCCCTCATTTGTATTCTGAATAAAGAACTCCAAATATGTGGGGCTTGGAGGATGCTTTGATTTAATCCACAGAGAAAACACTGTAGGTGCAACAGAGATGCTACGTAGATTTCCAGTGTTTTTTATAGCCCTGCTCTTCCTGGAGCCCCTCCACCTTGACATGCAACCAGGCCTGTTTTCAGACTCATCTTCTGGGCAGCCCTTGGGCTGCAGTACAAGTCAAAAGCCGCAGGGGTTGGTGTACAAACCTGTGTATTTCACTCGAGTCCCTGCGCCGTCCATGACCACACTGCAGGCAGTGCTGTTTCAGGGCTCCCACTGATGGCTCCCATAGTGAGAAAGGATGTTTCGTTGTGAGCAGTGGAGTCACCACAGCAACTGCGGTTGCTTTTGGCAGCGCACGCTCCCTCTGGACTTATTTCACTCTATTCAGAGGTGACAAAGCACCCAGAAGTCCAGAGAACTGTTCAATAAATATCGGCTGCCTTCTGTTCTCTGCCTGGAAAAACTCCTCAGGGGGCTTTGGTTCTTCTCTCTTGGTGGCAACTGAGTGGGAGGCAAAGAGCAAAAGCACGTTGTTACCCTTGCTGAGAGAGCTAAGGGCTATTCCTGATTTTGGGATTTGAGGAAGGGTATTTTGCAGGAACAGTACTTTTGCATGGGCTGGGTTGTTTGTCTCCTGCACATTGCTTTTGCCCCAGAGCAGTGACAGCCCTGTTGTAAGGGGTGCAGCGATCACTGTTCCCCAGTGTGGTGGGTTTGTCATCCATGGGAGTGCTGCTCCTGGGGCAAGGTGTGTTTGCCAGTTGAAATTCCTCTGCGGTTTCCTTGACAGGAGCAGTGAGTGACAGACATTCCATCCCTATTTCCATGTTTTTACTATTCTCCAGGTTTCTGTGACATTTCCCAAGTCCAGGTGTTGGAGCCTCGGGTTCAACCATCTACACTGCCCTGGAACATGTCCCAGCAGGGACGGTTAGACCCTGCGGCAGCAAATACATTGACTTCTGCACCACATGGTATGTAGAGTTTGGGAGGTGGGTTCCTGATGTAAAACCTTAAAATCCATGTGGAAACCTCCATCCCTGGGTGCTCAGCATCATTTTTCATCCCTTTATATCCCCACAATGGTTTAAAAATGAAAATTAAAAAGAAAACCAAACCCGCTTTTGTCTTATTTTTAGGTAGAAGCACACACGGGACTGAAACTTTAAAGCTTTCAGTTATACACACAACAAATTCATAGCACTCCAGGAATGCCAGCTATTGGGAAAGACATCATTATGAGTTTCTTAGTAGAATCATAGTAAAATCATTGACAACACCAAGCAGCAACCACCAGCTGCATAAACTCAGCTGCTCTTGAGTGCCTTAATGCTACTTCTATTGTAACTTACCTCTGGCCTCAATATTGACACGTCTTCTCCAAATCTCTGATGGGCTGTGAAGAAGCTCTTGCTGTCCCTGGACTTTAGAGGTCTCTGATCCTTGCTGAGAGTGAGGGCTATTGATGGATATTCCATGGAGGGTTCTCTATCTTCATCACAGTGCAAAGAGAGGAGAAGCCACCCTCTATACCCCACCCCAAGGTAGGCACTGCATTTTTACAGTAAACTGGGATGGGGTTAAATTAAGATCTTTCTATTCCTGTCCCAAGGAGCACCGGCTGACATCAAGTACCTGAGATCTGTCACTAACCACTATGGAAAAAAAGAAAGCTATCTTATCTATGATTGTTGTTGTTATCATTACTATTTTTATTATTATACCAAGAACCCATTGAGACCCTCTTATTATGTTGTTAAAGTCAACATTTTCCCTGTGCACAGCAATCTTCAACCTGGGAAAGAAAGAATTCTTGATAAAGATATGCTGATAATGTTGCTAATTAGTTTCTCATCTATAAAAATATGGCTGCAGGCAACTGGAGCAATCTCTTTGTTGCAGGACGTTGTAGGCTGCAATGTAGAGATGCTAGATTTCCTCTGCAGGGATCTCACAATATGCTAATTTGTCCTTGCAGCAGGGTTCATTTTGTTTAGGTCTTTGCAAATCCATCACGTCAAAATATGATCAGTCATATGTGCACAAGGTGCAGACCTCCACCAACGTATGTAAATGCGTGTTGTGTGCGTGTTCACACATATAAAGAATTAAACCCACAGGTATGTGGGTGTGCATATATTCATATGCACTTACTGATATCTATATTATTTAATGAAATTAAATGCTTAATGAAATTAAATGTTAATCTTTTATAATTATCTATATGTGCATACACATAGACATGAAATTTGACATCTGTTTAGGAACTTAGCATGTGAATGGCTAATTGAACTCATAGGGCTCAGCTCTTCTAGGGAACATTTCACTCTAATTTCACTTAAAATATATAGTTTATAGTCTCTATTCAACACATACAGTTTACAAGCTTAAGTTGTATGCTTGCCTATGCTTTTTCCTAATGCTTGCATCTGAACTCTCATTATAATTTACTTTCAATAGCTATCATCTGTCGTTTTTAAAAGTTGCATAAAAATGTGGTTAGTTTATGTGAAAAATGATGTTTGCTCTGAATTTGTCTCCGGTTGTGACATTGCTGTTAATGTTTTTGTAAGCTTGACACCCACAAGCTGAAAAGGCTTGTTTACGTGGCAAGTTTAGGTTTAAAACTTCCCTTTAAACCACTTCCTCCCCCCCCCCAGTTAAAACCCAAGAGATCACATAGAAAGTTTTCAACACATTCACTATACTTCCTGTGTTTGTTGCCAGCAAAATTTCACTGAGGCAAAGGGGAAAGGCTGAATTTTTACCCCTCCAGATTAAAAAAATGCACTTTTCTGGTGCTGAGAATTAAATATTCCTTATCCAGTTAAAATCATCATCTGGAACACGCTGTTGTTTCTTCCCTGGTCCTGATGTATATCCTGGCTCCTGGTCTGTCCTGGGCCTGTGGATTATTGTCCAATACCAGGTTTTTTTCCCCTCTTCTCCTTCACTGGGCACTGGAACATAGTACCAACAGGAGCTCGTGGTTTTGCATCTTCACACAGCTGAGCAATGGGAATGTCTTGCTCCAAACAGCACCTTGCAGCTCACAGAGCTGCCAAGAATTAGAAGCTAAATGTCCCAAACATGAAGTTTTATGGGAAAAGTCCCAGACATGGGATTTTGTGGCAAAAGTTGTATTCCTTTTGGAAAGGCTGAACCTGGGGGGTTCCTTCTTCATCTTTTTGAGTTTTGATAATGATACTTGGAAATAAAGAAGTTTCTAACAATTGATAACCCGGGTTTAGGGCATTTTCATAGAACGCATTTTGGGAGAGCAGCCAGGACGTCTTCCATTAAAAACCGCCACAAACCAAGTATTTTGGCAACTTTCAAGAGACCCAGTGTGTTTAAAGTTTTCTTTCCCTGTACTGCTTCCGCCTTGGCTCCTCTCCTTAAGAGCCAGCTGTGGCAGGCAGAAAAATTGTGCATATCTTTCCTTTCTTGTGATCCAAACCTTAAAAACCAGTTGTGAATAGCACTGAAAATGGCTCTCGGTTTTTGGTAATGGGGCCAAACCAAGCAATACTTCTAAATGATGCTCTTTCTAGGACTGTCCTCAGCAAGAGCAAACAAGCTTTGCTAACTTGTTCAGACCCTGCTGACAAGTAGTTTGAGATCACACGGAAGCTTTTTTATCATCCTGATGATATTGATTCCATTTGGAGCCTTAAAATTTCGTATGGCAGTGGGAAATTAGGAAATCTCAGCAAAGGAAACATGAAATTCCTGTGAGGTTTAGGGGAAGCTTTTTTCCATAGTGGTGTCTGCTCAAAACTGCTAAGTGTTGTTCTAGCTGTTGCTGCTCTTTTCAGGGAGCAAACTGTCCCCTGTCATGCCCATGGGGTTGTAGTGGGAAAGGTGTGAGAGTGTGTGGGCAGGGATTTAGGGCTGAGAGGGTAATTTCTCTGAGGCCAGCATGAGTTCACCAAAGGTTGGCTTTGGCCTCGAGCAGTTGCCAGCTCATGTGCTATGGATGTGCAGAATGTTGGTGGTGATGTTTTTCATCTCAAATATCACAGGTAATTTTTTGGGGATGTTTTGCTAGCTGTTCTCTATTTGCTTTTGTAATGGGGGGGATAATGAAGCTCTGCTGTACACATCTTTACACTGACCAAGGCAAACTGCAAAAGCCATGCAAGTCCCATGCATGCATTACTGCCACCAAGCTTGCTTCTGTTGATGGTGCCCAGGGAGAGCTCAAGGAGCCCCAGGCAGCGCTCAAGGAGCCCCAGGCAGCATTCTGGGGACCAAGTCTGTCCTGGGCTACATGGGCAAAAGCTGCCTTCAGCCTTTTCTTCTTTTTCCTCCTTTGGCAGGCAGAGGACATCAGGTCTTCTCTCTGCTCTTCAGTTCTCCTATTTCTGCAACCAGTGAAAACGGTGAGGTTACTCTGAATAAACGCACATTCAGCTAAAATAACCTTTTTCCCAGAGCCTGAGCCTCCCTGAATGTATGGGAGCTGCAGGAATGTGTCCCTTATTGAGCAGCACATTTATGTTGACAGCTGGTTAGTGGTTTGAGGAGCTGTGGTTGCATGGTGGCGAAAAACACTGGAGCATGTGAGTTGCAGGAGCACTGCATTGGCTTTGGAAGGGGTGGGACATGACTGGATGCAGGAACTGGGAAGGCTGTGAGTGACTAGTGATGGGAAGGATGACTTTAGGGAGGCATGGGTTAGATAATAATTGATGAAGCTGCAAGTAGCAAAAGCAAAAAGGATCTCTGGATGAAAAGGTAATTATTTGATCAAAGGGGAAGGGCAATAAATACCAGGGGGAATGACAGAATGGTGCTGTGGAGTTACCTCATTCTGACTAATGGGACCATGGCCACCCGCCCTACCTGTCAGCTACAGTTTTATGACAACTTCCCTGCTGCCTCCGCTGCCTAATTGCTCCTGCCTTTATTTCATCCAACAGTTTCTTGCCTTTTGACTGACTGGTTGATTGTACACTCTTCAGATTGACTTCTCCATCAGTTCCCACCCACCAACATTCTTGTTGGCACATTTGTTATTTCCAGTCCCCACTACATCCCCCACTGTTCTGAGATGTTTCACTGGCCCTGGTTAGACCTGGATTGCCAAATCCCGACTCTGCTCCCACCAGACAACCACATTTAATGTCTTTACTAATTAACTATGCTCCATCCTTACATGCTTTATGGTTGAGGATAGGTGAGAAGGCACTGAAGGCCACCCTGGATCTCCACAGGCACAGGGATGCTGGCTTGGCCGGGGCAGGGACATGCTGGTTTGTTTTCACCACATGTGCATGTAGAGGTAAAACCCATCTCAACTGTTTATCCTGTGTCTTCATTTTGACTCTGATACAACTGCAAGGAGAAACCAGTATATCTTGGTCTTTGCCATTTGGGATGCAAGCCCTCAATCCCTCTCCTCTGAGACTCCTAAGGACCAGGCTCTGCACCTGAAAGCTATTTGAATATAAAAGCCTTAGACATCTAAAACCATAACTAGACTTTAACTAAAGACCCCTCTCCCCTCTCCTCCCAGTCTCACTGACTGTGGACCCAGGACAGAGTACGTGGGCATCTTCATAACAGTGGGAAGTCTTCTACAAATTATGGCAAACCCCTTTTAACAGTCACTTGTGATTTTTGACAGACATGAATTCACTGTCATGGGCTTTCTGGGAGCAAGAAGTCTTACCATGGATGTTGCACCATCATAGGGCTATTACCCATGCCAGGCTGGTGCCCGTGCGTGGCTGCACACTCTCTTGGGCTCAGCTGAAGAAGGAGACGGGAATGTTATTTTTGCCTCGTGTTGAGGAGTCTCTTTTGCATCTATTTCCCTTTTGCAGGAGCTTCTGTACATGAGGCTTCTTCAGAGGATAAAAATCAATGCCTTGTAGCATCTCTCCCACACATGCACTTGACATCTCTGGTTGATGTGGCAGAGAGCTGGATGGTGCAGAGGAGCCCTTCCCAGGGACAGGGGCCACCTTGGGCACCCAGCGCCCTGCAGCTCAGGGTTTTGTGTGCACAAAGGAGGACGTGTCCTGGCAAACAGCCGTTGCTGGTTGGTTGTGCAGAGCACGTAGTGTTTGCAGATATAATTGACAGCTAAAGGCAGGGTAGGAGATGATGCTTTTAACACTTAAGAATGATGTGCTGTTTCTCCAGAGGGTTCCCAGTGCAACACACAGAGGCTCAGGTCTGGTGAACAGGTAAGTGTTGCTTCCTCGTGGTGCTGGATTTGAATGTTCAATGATCCTAGAAATCCTGGCCTAAGTGCTCAAGCTGTGATGCTCAGTTATGTTCAGAGGGATCTTAGCATATTCAAAACTGATCCTGCCATGCACACTTTTCACAGATAAGAGGTGTTTTCCCTGGGCAATGAGTCCTTGGGGTGGCTGGATGTTACCTGGGTCCCTAAAGTGTTTTTGCACAACTGTTTTCAGACAGTGTGAGCTCTGCCATGCTGGCTCAAAGCTGCCTAGCAAAGGGTGTCTTTAATCTGTGTCACATTAACCATGGCCATGGGGCTTTGTATTTTCAGGGCATGAACAGCACGATACCAAGGCAGCCCACAGAGCCGTGCGGTTGGTAGAGCTGGCTGTATCCGTGCGGCTGAGGGAGCAACAAGTCCTCTGGCTCCAAGTTTTGCATAATGGCTTCTATGTCTTTAAAGAAAACAAGTTGTATTTGCCAGAAAATTCACCTGAGCTAACTTTTGGGTGAGGTAGTGAATGCCAAACACATTAAATACAGATATTTTGCTCATTTACTTTCATTTTAAGCCTGAACCAATTATAGTAATTCTTTTTTAAGAACGAAACATCAGAAATTAAGCCCTACATTCATGTCTTGCTATGCGAGGTAGCGCAGCTCAACCTGCAGAGGGTCCTTCATGACCAAAAGCATGGAGATAGCATCAGAAGGTGTGATTCAATAAAATAGACTGGGATTTGGGAGGCGTGGGTTCGCTGTTGGCCTTTGCCATCTCTTTCCACTCTCTGCTTGACTTGTCTTTTTGGAATCTAGGTTCTCTGGGACATGGGATATCTTTTCCCATCCATCTGCAGAGTGTCTTGGGGTTCATCCCTGTGCTGTTATAAGCAGCGCTTTCACTGCACTGAAAACACTACAAACGTGTTTTCTGAAATGGATCAAATCTAAAAAAAAGTGATGACACTTCCCAAGAAATAACCTCCCTAAATATGTACTTTCAGCTTGGTGAAAACATATTGCTTTGAACCGTTCCTAATTGTAAGACTCCCGTCCTTTTAAAACTTCTTTTTCTATGTATATATACTTAATTTCACAAAAAATAGCTTTTGGGTTAGGGAAATGGCTTTTATTGAATGCCAACAACATTTTGCTACCATTTCTGTAGCACTGTGACCCTGAAACAGCCACCTCTGAACTGCTTTTCACCAGGGCCGCCGACACCTGGGTGGTAGTTGCATTCCCATCCTACAAGTAGCTGAATTTTAGCAGTGGAGTGACAGACCCCCAGTAGCCATTAAAGTCAACGTTCATCATCAGTTACTTTATTCTAGTGGCTTAGAGAGTGCAATTTTCATTTCTTGAAGAAGAAACTGCTATAATCCTGTCTCTCCTCCATCATACGAGAGTATACTGGAGCTTCCATTAATCACTGTAAGTTGCTGAGATATCATAGGCGGAAAAGCACTTGAAAGAGCAAAATACTCTGAACACTGCAAACTTAAGCAAGAAAAACTTAAAATCACTGTGAAAATCAACTTCAGGGTTGCCAAGTTACAATTATTTTATGCTGCTTGTGACTGGGATCTCATGGATGAAAAAGAAGAACAGATTCAGGTTGTATTGACTTACTGCATTTGTTTGATTGCCCTTTCTTAACTCAAGTCACTGTCATCCAAGATGTTATCAAGAAGACATAAAGGGTTGTATTCTGGTGAAAAGTGACCAAATCTAAATCCAAAATCACATCTGAATTCACATTTTCAGCTCTGGGCAGCAGTACTGTGAAATACATGGGGAGAGGAGTTTGAAAATCCCTGCTGATGCTGTTTCCTGGCTAGAAAAGACTTTTGGGAAGTTTCACTTCCATACTGACAAGAAGGGAAGGGAGGAGTTTGCCTAAATAGCTTAAGAATCTTTACTTGACATTCTTTTTCCTTCAGCATGTGCTTTCTAGTTCCAGAACAGAACTAAGTGCTAGGGAAAAAAATTAGCAGTAGGATAATGGGAAACAGCATTTTACAGACTATACCCTTTATAACTCACGTGAAGAGATTGTTTATGCTGCAGTCCCTGGGAGGGAGACATATAGAATCATAGAATCACAGAGTGGCCTGCGTTGGAAAGGACCTTAATATCACCCAGTTCCGACCCCCCGCCATGGGCAGGGACACCTCACACTAAACCATGGCACCCAAGGCTCTGTCCAACCTGGCCTTGAACACTG
>WYDI02031718.1:0-31798 GCA_009867235.2 Psittacus erithacus | reverse complement strand
CAGTGCTGGGCAATGGTTGGATCAGATGATGGTCTTCTCCGACCTGTTTGATTCTGTGATTCATCATCAGGATCTTCAGGCTGAAAGGGACCAATGCTGCTTAGAGCCACATCGACAAGAAGCTGATGAATCTCATAGCCCCGTATCTCCAGGGCTTCTTTTACAGAAGCCAATATAGGATCACATTATCCAGCTGCACTACCAAACACCATAAATAATATCAGCATGTATTTATATTTACCAAGAGCCCAAAGAACTGCTAGCAGCATTAGAGTGTCAATGGGTTTAGTTCTACTTATTCTGTGTGTTACTAATCATGCACAACTACCATGTTGTTTTGACTGATACCAAGCACAGCTGAGTTTATATTGTGCAGAATTCAATTAGTGCTCCCTGCCAACAGCAGCAAACTGAAACACTTCAGATTTATTTCAGGGTTTCTTGTCGCTGCTGCTGGATTTAAAGCAAGCTTCCAGACTTCTGTCTTCAGGATAAAACAACTCAAAGCAAAAGCATGAAGTTCGGGGTATTCCGAGATGCCGCAGCAGACAGCAAGCACTGTTCATGACCCCTACACTTCCACTAGTTGCTGCTGGAGTAACAATAAGCACGAGGCTTACAACTCACCTGAGCTCCCAGAAATTGGAATTAACACGGATACTCCTTATAGGCAAAAAAACCCACCTAAATTAAAGATCCTCAAAAGCAGAGAGCTCAATTTTTTGCTAGACAGACAGATGGAGTTTAGTCACCATTGATGACAAACTTCATGTCACATCAGTACTCACTAATTTAAGCAGCCATTCAGACCCACATTCAGAAAAGGCTTCTGGCATCACTGAGCCTTAACTACTGCCACTGTATTTAGAACTGCAGATATTTTCCATGTAAAAGATTCCCAAATAGAAGCTCAAAGTTTAACATCACCACAGGATTGCCTCTGCTGCATGAGGAACAGTGAAATCACAGCATTTAAGTAGAGAAGTCCTGCCAGCCCAGGGCATAGTTTTATTGTTGTCTAACTAGCTAATAACAAACTATAGTGGTATTAAACTAACTCAGAGTTGCTCAGACCACACAAGTAATACCGGGGTCTTAAATAACTCTTCGCTGCAAAGATTAAGACTCTGCTATTGACAGCTATTTAACATCCTAAACCTCATGTTTAGAAGTATTCCTTTGTGACAGAATCACTGGAGCACGCAAAACTGAACTGGGGGAAATTACCAAAATGACTCTTTCACTTTTTTTCCTCAAGGACATCAGAAAACTGTTTTTATCTGTATATTAATGTAGTTCTCCAGTACATTACCCCTAAAGTGTCTGACTTTCAGCACTCAGACTTAAACCGTTCTAGGTAAGTCAGGTACAGACCAAGAGTTTTGAGTTCTTCTCCATGTAATCCCACATGAAAAGGATCTTTCCCAAACTGTGATATACACATGTTCATTGTAGCTCTGCCAGGGGAAGAGGCTGCTTCCATTACGACTATGCCATGAATCCGTACATTTGGCTTACGAGGATTTCTTACAGAATATCTGTACCCAAACCACTCTAATGCTCAGCTGACATTACCAAAGCATGGCCTCATGATAAACAACCTGTCTCCAGTACTATACTTATCACAACTGCTTATCAGCGCTGGTGAATATTCATACAAGCACAGAGTGGTTTGGGTTAAAGGGACCTTAAAGCTCATCCAGCTCCAACCCCTGCCATGGGCAGGGACACCTTCCACTGGAGCAGGTTACTCCAAGCCCCTGTGTCCAACCTGGCCTTGAACACTGCCAGGGATGGGGCAGCCACAGCTTCCTTTGGCAGCCTGGCATCGGCACTGAAGGTCTTTTTGCATACACAAGTCATGCTGAGGTGGTACTCAAGAGGTTCTTGCTAAAGCTTTAAAGATAACTTCTTGGGCAATGAGAATCCCACAGCGTCAGGCAGTGAATCTCTTGATTCAGTTTCAATCCCTAAGAATTATCTACTGATACAAAGCTAACAGACATGAGAAGAGTACCCTTGAAGGAAATCCGTAACAGCAGACAGAGTCTCTCAATAGCTATATTGTAACCAATGCATGGAACCCATCTCTCCTCTTTTACTCATGCTCTCCCCAAATCCAACTCACAGAAACAAAGCAGGTCATGAGTTTTCTGTAAGAATTGTACCAGCCTATCAAATATTCAAAAGCACTGCAGATGTCTGCAGTCCTTCCTGAAAGCCTTTTTCAGAGCAGCAAAGAGGACACAGCAATTAAATTAACTGTTTCCAGACATTCCACTTCTATAAACCATCACCTTCCTTCAGATGTTTTTAACCGAAAATGAGTCTGTTCCTCCGAGGTTTTCAGTCCTTTATCGACGTGTTGGCTTATCCAGGCTTCCAAAAGACTGCACAGAAACCTACTGCTTTCTGCACAACCTTAAGCAGTAGCTATGTCCCACTGAGCTCTTCTGAAAGCTCCAGACTGCACATCAGCCACAGACTGCACATCAGGTTATCACTTCCACAAGCGGAAACTGAAATACCTACATAGAATTACATGCACTGCATGAAGAGCCTCTTAAAATTTATCAGGAATGCCTATGAATCACTTGCACTTATTAAATTACTCTATCTACCCACAGTACACTTAGTCATACACTTAGTGAGTTTTCTTAAATGAGATTTCTTTCTGCAAAACACATCTCCATTTCACAGTGGCATTAGCTGAATACCAACAGAGAGGACCGATTCTTTATCCAGCTCCAGCTGCAAGGTACACCTCTGAACAATTCTGACAGGATGAGCTAATGGTATTCCAAGCAATCCCTTATTAGTGCCTTAGCTAAGAATCAGGTCTAAGATGCCTGTTCCTAAGCAGAAAACATGTCAAAGACATTATTTTCCTAACAGAAACTGTACTGGAAGCTAGAAAGCATCATACCTATATTTGAAATGCCGTCTTCTTTCAGTTCCTTTGCAATGAATAACATCCTTCCCCACAACAGCAAGGTGCAGCAAGCAGCTTGTGCACTACCTAGATGCACAGATGCTGGTTCAAACACATTGCCAAGACTTGAAATTAACTTGTCAGAGAAGTATGGAGCTCTTCAAGGTCACAGCTTTAGCCATCCAAAGGTACGCTGCTGCTTTTACACCCTACCAGGCAATAGCTTTTTCACTCTTGCATAACAGGAAGAGTTGCCAGTCACCAGTGCTTCCACCCACAGCCCTGACCGGGAGGAGCAGCCTCCTGCGTGCCCACGCTCAGCTCTCCCATGAGCCGATGGAAGAGGCTGCCAGATCAAACACACAGAGCACAGCTCCTCAGAGGCTTCTGCAAATACAATAGCAGCTGCTCCTGGAATCCATGTTCTCAATACCCAGTGCTGCCAACCAAGACTCTTCTATAAGACCTCCTATCTCCTTACCCAGGTTTATACTGCACTCTGTATCTGCTGGGGAAAGGGTGCCCGATGGTAATTTAGTTCTCAGCCTGATGACCAGGGTAGAAGACCCCTTTTCTTAGCATGTCAGTTGTCAGCGCTTCAGATGTTAGATGGGGGCTGTTTCAGGCTTCAAGAATCCCCCAAGCACATGAGAAAGTGGAGACCCCACTCAGTTTTACCAGCCCTACTGCAGAAGCCTGTTACCAAAGCACAGCCCTCACAGTGACTGAACACACTGCTGTCACTGGAAATTGGCGTTGATGCTTTTGCAGCTAACACCACAGACTTGTTAAGCACTGAATCAGTTGTCAATTCATCAGATTACCACCACAGCTGAAAACATATATTCTTAGGAGCCTTCCTCTTGCACTGTGACCTATCTTGAACTGTCATAGAAATTCAACCTGCCAAACAACCCAGTACGAAGTCCATGTAATTATACCTGCCTAAGTACACCCGTACTTGGCAACAAGCTCTCCATAGATACCTTTCTGTTCATGTGTTGGTCAAGTTTCATTCAAGTCACTGCAGCCTCTTTCTCCCTGGAGCAGCAACTGGTATTTGCCAAGTCTCAAGTTGCTCGACTTCCAGTTCAGGAAAGGCACATCCAAGCAGGTACATCAAGTCAGCAGCAGCAAGGCCTGCTATGGATTAGCAGCCTATACCAACTGCATTGCGATGTCTCCTTAACATTCCCCGCTAACTTGATGCCTGCTCTGTGGCCAAACCAGTAAACTTGGTTTACGATTGCAAGTTTTTCCCTGTCTACCACCTGTACTTCGTCTTTCTAAGATGGAGAGAACTTGAACCCTACTTCCATCTTTCCAGCTTTAGTCCTGACTCCTGTGCACACCTCAGATGACTTAAAGTGGAGCAGAAACAGAGCACTAAGTGGAAAGTGTTAGAGAGGCATAATATAACCCAAAGCAGAAGCCACTCTGAATATTACTTACAAAAAGTCCCTTTTCTAGATCCATCCTTTTATTCCTTTCTCTAATTCTTACCACGACTTTCATGCGTACATCAGGTCAATGCGCTTAAAGAGCTAGTTCTGTAGTACACAAAGTAACATTTGATCTCCGTTATAGTCTACTTGCTATTACAAATAAGCAGCCATTTACCTGCTTAATTCAGAAAACTGAACACAAAGATCCCACAGAACTCATGTTTATTCACTTCTCAGATTAGAAATGCCCCAGTGATTCTGCTCCAACAGAACCAACATTACTCAACAGCACACTCTAAAGCTTTAAGGACAAACCAACTACGACAGTTTTACATTTGTTAGATGAATTGGATGAAACTGAATAAGCCGATTTATACAAGAAAATAAGTTCAGTACAGTTCTTCAGGCTTTCTCCTCTCACTCAGTTTCTACTTACTCGGATATTAAATGGTTCAGGTCTGGCTTTGTAGTTTCTGTGGTATGAGAGGAGGTTTAACAACCCAGAGCTACTCTATTTCCAGATGATAAGGTGTTCAAAACACTAGTTCCATTTAAGAACTTCTAGTTTACTGCTAAATTACAGCCACTGGGTTTATTTTTGACCCTTTAGCAGGTATCACATAATGCATGTATTGCTTAACGTATTTCCAGCAGTCATGACCAACCACCAAAGATCATATCCACGCTTGTCATTATCTGAAGTCTAAGTTGACCTGGGTCTAAACAGACTACACGTATTTTCCAGCCACATATGATGTTTAAGTACACCATTGTGCCCTTCCAAGCATGAGATAGTGACTTCTTAGCATTACTTATCACTTAAAGAAGTTAATTCCTACTTGCTGGAATTGTTTTATATCTGCCTGGTAAAGCATTACATTATTAGGCAACTCGATGGAATTAAGCCCTCATCATGACTTCAAAAGCTCTTCTGTTATTATAATCTGATCAATGTAATTCAGCTATTACTCAGCACTGTATACTAACTGCTATGGTTTTGTTGATGCAGCAACGGGCTGGTTCCTTTAAGATACAGGAAGGTAACTGCAAGGCTAATCCTTTAGCAACAGCTTCAGTTGTTCTACATATCCCCCTCCTTACAGCAAAGCTTTCTTTGCAGTTTTTCATACACAAGACGTGACAAACCAGTTTGGGCCGACTATTTCAAGTCTTAAGGTACCCAACTTCCACACATCAGCTGGGCTTCTGCTACTCCAACGGCACAAACAGGCAGCTGCACTTGGCTGGTTTAGGCCCAGAACTAAGTCTGAATTAAACCACAGGCTTGTTTAGGGATCTGCTTTACAAATGCATTTGCAGGCTCCATCTCCAATCCTCACTTCCCACAGATGCCTTTATCGTGAAGTGAACCACAAAATGCACAGTCATGGACTAAACAGCTGAGCCTCCAAATATTTCAGGTTTTAAGAGTGACCTAAAATAACTCTACTGGCAAAGGAGAGGAAGCTTCAGCACTGCCACCCCCATCAGCAGCAGGTCTGATGTACCATGCTTTCTGTACACTTATCTTTTTATTACCAAAGCTGCAATCTGACCTAAAAGCTTCTGATATCCGCTTAACAGCAGCAGTGGATGGATAGATATCTCCCCATGGTTTGTTCCAAAATTGTATGCTCTTGTGTCACGTTTCTTTCCCAAAATAAGCACTCTTACTGATGTAGGGTCAGCTCTCACGTTAGCACTTGCAAGCAAGCCTTTAGGAGCGTTCTCAGTACAGTCCTTACCAGGGAAAGTCTGTGGCAGCATTTCCTATAGGCCCTTTCCCTCTCCATCCTGTCTTACGCTTCAAGTCAGTATTCAGTTCTCACCTATCAGCAGTTGTGCTGACAGAGGTGAGGTGCTAGCAAAGCTCTGCTTTTCAAGCTGCCTGCTGGAGCTTGCCTCACCCAAAGTAGCCTGGCAAAGAGATTCACCCCAACATTAATAAAGAGATATTGAAGAAGTAGCTGATGTCTTTTTTAATATGAGAATAAGCCCAGCAGACAGACCTGAATTATTACAAACTATTTCCAAAGCCCACTGAAATCCACAATTCAGGAAGTTGCCAGAGAAAGAGGTCTGAAATGGATGAAATTCTTGTATTAGATTCATAAGGCTCTGTTATGTTTGGCACAGCCACTACAGCTGCCCCTGCCCATGCCTCAAAATGCATATGCCCCATTCTAATGTGGGGATTCCCTTGTAACAAGGTTCACTTACGGTGAAGAAATCAGGCTAATTTCCTGGTTTCTTTAGTTTGGAACACGAAGTTCATCAATGAGAGGCACGAGAAGACAAGCAAAGCCTGAATTCAACTGGATTGTTCAATTTAACCTAAGTGAAACTGCTGAACTGAGCCCTCCCCTCACTGGAAGCTATTCTTAATGGCAAGAACTTCCTGTTGTTTAAAGTGTTTTCTACATTTCCTCCCTACCCATCAATCAGCTCATACTGATCTCCTTTTCCACTTGCACAGAGCTAGAGAACGCACTGGCATCTCCCCTCAATAATTCATCTCTTGCCCCAAACCTCTCAGCTGAGAAGGATGGCTACAGATGCACCTCACTTTTCTCCTTCCGTACAAACCCAAGGTACTTTTCTGAACGTGTTTATTACCTTGGCCATCCACCCACCTCCTGTTTCAGTTTCCTGCTTATCATCAGCTCTTCCATGCAAGTACAAGCACTAATAAAAGCCTAAGACACCCTGAAGATCTTTCTGGAGAAGCTCTGTCCATCTCCATCATTAGCTATTACTGCGTAGGAGCAAACTCATCACAAGGTTCTTCTAAGAAGAGGGTAATCAGTAAGGTAGTGGCAATCAGTTATTTCAACACTTATGATGGGCACAATCAGAAGCAGGAGAGGAACAGCGCGTATCACATGGACAGCAAGCCAGAGCCTCTTCAGGCTTTTTAATTTAGGCTCCTGCCTGAGTTTCAGATCAAAAATCAGACACATATGGATCAAACTGATCCATAAAACATCTAAAACTCATTCCCAACTGACCAGCTTCAACATCGCCAACTTCTTATCTGCAACAAAGCGAAAGGTAACAAGCTCTGATAGCCAAGTCTTCAAATAAACAAGACATCCAATTCTTACAGACAGCCTTTTCAGGTACTACCACTTTTTACATTGCACTTCAGCTGCTCAAAGTAAATCTCAATTCTTCCCACTGCACAGTTAGCAGGCCCAAGTCAAAATGCTTCTCTTCCTGATCAGCCATAACAGTTTGTTCTCCATTCTCTCTCCAAAATTCAATTAAATCATTCTCCTAACAACTGCTCACAGAATGCATTAGATCCAGTTTCTTTGCTACATATATTACTGCAGTTATTATCCTGCAAGAGTTGGAGCCAAGTGAGCATCTCACAAAGTCCTAAAAAGCATCATTCCTTCGTCTAAAACCTTCTCCAAGCTCCTGAGCCACAACTGATTTTAGACATGACCCAACAGTGAAGGAATTCTGCAGATCCACAAAACCTGATGAAATCATATCGAGCTCCAAGTAGCAGCCAGCAGCAAAGTCAGCCTGATCTCTACCTCTGATCTGCATATAGATCATGGCTCACTGGCAGCTCTGTTTGCTAAACGAGGCTCTGAAGGTGTCCAGCTTAGTTAGAGCTTTGAATGATACAGCCTGGTGAACTTCTTAGAGAGCACCAGCTTGGCAGGGACCTCAAGGATCATCTGGTCCAACATTTCTTGGTAAAGCATTAGGTGCCCCACCACCCTGTCCAGCCAAATTTTAAGTGTCCAGTGTTGGGGAATCTACCATTACTCCAATGGCTGATTGCTCTCATTGGGAAAATATTTCCTTTAGTGTCCAGCTGGATTCTCCCCAGGAGAAATGTGTGCCCACCACCCCTCATCTTTTCCATGTCCCGGAGCGTTCAGTTCAGAGTATGGTGTTGTTTATGTAGTTCAGCTGACAAGTGACTCTTAAGGTTTAGTACTGTGTCCTATTTGTCCTGCTAAGCCCACAGACAAGCTGAGGCCAAGTTCCAGTTCTGAACAAAGTACTTGCACCAAAATCCATTTTTTCTATTGACAAACAAGATTCAGACCTACCAGCTGGCTCAATATTTCCAAGAAATAACATTGGATTTGGCAGATTTGTTTGGAAAGATAATCCCTGCAAGTGATTACAGGATCAAGCATTCAGACTTAAGCATTCAATACACACTCTGTGTCCTTTTACAAACACCTGGTAGTAATCGCCTGTTCTAGACAGAAAGGAACAAGAAAAGGAGTCAGAACTGGTTCTGAAGAGGTAGTATTTCTTTCCAGGTACCCTAAGACAAATGTTACCTTAAATTATGTGACAAAGAATGGCTATTATCAGAGGCAGTCACCCATGGCTGCAGACCTGGTTCAGAGGAGCGGTACTCTGCCACCTCTGTCCTCTCCTCACACAGCTTCAGCTGCCACACAGACCACACTTAAACCAGGAAAAACATCTATGCTTCAGCTCATGCCATTAGGAAAATTATCTGATTTCTGAGGCTTCCTCAAAGTAGCCCAACTACCTCGTTCCTTGTCCTCACAGAGGCAGCAAGCTTCTCTTCCAAGCAGGTCCTTTTCTGTCACATAAGATTATGAGCATTTTCCCTACATTGAGGAAAACCTTTGAAAAGCAGCTGCAAGTTTGTGGTTCATTTTCAGGCTGGTTGTGATAAATACTTTAACTACACAGATAGGTGAGGATGTCCATTCATCACCCACACAACAAACAGCAGAGGTGTAACAAAAGCACAGCACAGAGCCTGGTTAAGGCTGCTGCAAACAGAAGACAGCACAGTTATCAGGATGATCAGAACTTAGAAGCCATTCACAAAGAGCAGAGGAAACAAACACTTTATTGCTTTTAATATCAATCAGCCTTACATTAGAAACTAACTGCAGTATCAGTGGCTATCATAGACCTCAATCACCAGAGGCTTTAGATAGGCTGAGTACACCGAGGTGAGCATTTTATGCGTCCAGTTGACAGTGCTTCCCCTTGTCAACACCACACAGAAACACCGATTTGTTTAGGTTGGAAAGGACCTTTAAGACCATAAAGTCCAACTGTTAACCCAGCACTGCCAGGCCCACCACTAATCCATGTCCCTAAGTGCTTGTGCCAGAGAAGACAGTCACCCTTTTTTGTGTCACCAAGCTTTGCCAGGAGATCAAACCCTGAATGCACAGCGGTCCATCCACTGTGGGATGGCAGATACAGGTTCACTGGTGACAGCCCCAGTAAGCTTTAAGTTAGCACTTAAATTAATTCCTACATTTCCATCTGGATGCCAACACAAAACATCACTTTTGACATGCTGAATCCTTGTTCCACAGGATTGGTACTTGGATTTAATACATGCTCTGGTGTAGCTATATTGCTTGAAGTTTGCACAGCCTGTGCAGTTACTTGACCTGAGTGAGCATCAGTCAAGAACTCCTGAGCCTCAGCCATGACAGGATTAAACACGGAACTTGTGCATAATACAGTAATTTTTACACATCTTCCAGGGAGTGAAGAGTCCCTTCTTTTCAATTTTAGTAAATATGAGCTGGTACTGGCATTTCAAGAACACACGCTCCAAGATTAGCACCAGCAATTAATAGCATGCATTTTTAAAAGGCCAACACTGCCTAGTAATAAGACAGAATGTGTTTTCATTAAGCATCACCTAGAACTTAAGACCCAAGTCACGTGGAAGATGCTTTGGTTTAATAGAGAAGAGCATTCTTTACTGAACTGATCAGGGGTGATACTAGTCACTGACAGTGATCAGGGAAGATGCTCACAAACTGAGCAGCAGTGGGCTCTTCAGTGAGACTTCTGTAACCTCGTTAGCTTAACTAATAGCTGCCTGGAATAATGTCCTAGCAACAGATCTGTCTCAGATGTCCATCACATTCCAAAAGACACAAAAACAAAGAGAAAACTTCCTCCTGCTCATGTACTCTGAATATCCACCTGTAACACCAGTTAGAAATCAGATTACCTTGTATTTGGCAACAGAGAACTTGGTTCGAACTTCACAACTCTTCCACCATCACAACACTTCTGTGCTATGATGCGTTCAGAGTTCACTTGGAGATTTAGAATATCAGCGTGATCACAAGTTTTAGGAAGGCCATAGCCAGAACAATGAGATGAAAAAACACTTGCCAGAGATGCAGCACAGGAACATAGTGTCTGTAGCAGACATGTTACAGTTTGCTCTGTCATTTCTCTCCACTCAGCATTTTCTCAATAAACTGAAAACATCTTACTATGTGCTCTGAAACCTGAGTATTTGAAAAACAGGGTGCATCAAACTTCCAAGCAGACTTAGCTTCATTGCAAGCAGAACAGCAAAGAAGACTCACTGATCCACCCTACAAACCTGTGTTCTGCTCACAAGCACTTAACACCTCAAGTTGCTAAGCCCCGCACATTTGAGAAGCCAACACAAACCCAGCCAATTCCATGTTCTAGGTAATGCCTCTCCTTTACTTACTGCCTGCAGCTACAGGTACCTTTAAGAGGTGTACACTGATCCAAAACAGCCACTTGAGGAAATTCACACCCAGTGGACTTGTTTCCCTCCATTCCTCCCAGCACAGATTGATTCAGCCAGTCCCTCTGCAGTGCCATTGCTTTGATAACTAGACATTTACTTCACAGGCAGTATCATTCCATGTATTTTCCTTCTTTTCAGGAGTTTATATTTGGAACAAATTCAAGATACACAGACAGCTTAATTACTAAGAAAAGGTTCCTCTTACCTTAAAAATAAAGGTTCAAGTATATGAGTGATTCTTCAGCAGTGCTGAGAATCAGTCCTTAAAAGCTGAAGAAGTTTTGAGCAGGCAGGTTCCAGTTCTAACCAGAACTTATCTATACAGAGATATACTCTATAGTCAGCGATTTCCAGACTACCAAAACACTTCGGTACCAGGTTAGCTGGGAAAAAGTAAGTATAATGACAACGTAAGAAGGTGGATCTATGCCGGCCCCTTGGCTTATTTTTCATTCAGGGAACTTCCTGCCAAATGTATCCATTGTGTAATATCCATTGTGGAAAAGTGTTTATTGGCAGAATTCTCACCTCCACAGCATGGCATGGTCCTTCACACTCACTGACAGGAGGCGGCAAATACAGAGCAGATCAATCTCGTACTGGCTGGAAAGACTGAGTGCAAGGACACCCAATCAAACCCACTCAAGCACTCACGCATCTATCCATTTGGGATAAATCAGCGTTTTCCAGAGAATGCCTGCTGTCCCATGCAAAACTTCTCTGACTGGTTTGGCCAACAGTAGCTCCTGTAAGTACCGCAATTATCTCAACATTAACAAATTACCACAGTCGACCATTCATTAAAACATTACTTAAATTATACCATACAAAGTTGTCAACACAGAGCAGCATTAGCATAAATAAATCAACAATATGAGTTCAGGAATGTGCTGCTCATTTCATTCAAGCCCAGGCCACAGTACACAGAATCACAGAACCAACCAGGTTGGAAAAGCCCTTTAAGCCCATCCAGTCCAACCATTCCCCAGCACTGTCAAGGCCACCACTAACCCATGGCACTGAGGGCCTCAGCTACACAGTGCGTGAATACTGGCAGGGACGGTGACTCCAGCACTGCCCTGGGCAGCCTGTTCTAATCAATGCCTGAGCATCCTTTGGGGAACAAATTGCTCCTCAGCTCCAGTCACCACCCTCACAGTAAAGAGCTTCTTCCTTATATCTAACCTAAATCTCCCCGTTTCAGTTTGAACCCATCACCCCTGGTCCTATCACTACAGTCCCCAATGAACTGTTGCTCTTCATCAAAATATGTAACTAGTCACTTATTTTTCACACTGAGCTGGTTTCTGAAAGGCCAAAACCTGTCAAGGGAGGTGATGGGGGGGAAGGACCCTCCCCTTTCAGCAACAGCTAATTACCCGCTACAGGCTCACTCACTCCTAAGCTATACTCATAGGGAAGACTTACATCCATTTTCAGCAATGTTCATACTTTTTTGGTCCACTTTACCAAAAACCTTTCACATTCCTAGTATTATTTTCAGCTAAATTTGAATTGGGAATCAAGCAGCATATCACCTCAGTCTGAATAATTTGGAGGCCCAAAGGAGCACAGAAATATCACCCTCAGGTTACAAACTTACCTGACCAACTTACCCTGCAAGCCTTCTGAAGACAGTTTTACAAAGCTTGGTTATTGCAGTTTTCCCCAAAGACTGTCTTAGTACTGCAGCTACTTTATTCATTATTAATCAGGCCTCAGCTGCTCAATACATCATTTCCATAAGATTAGCAATAGGCCACATGTCAGCAAATACTTTATCCTTTCCTTAACATAAAGCCTTCACCTCCTAGAGAGCAGACACAAAGCCTAAGTTAGAGTGTCTGTCTCTTTTTACCCAAGTCAGTTTGGCCACTGCACGAAAACCACCACATTACAGCAAACCTCATGTGCAAACAGGAAAAATCACAGCATCACAAAGTATGCCATTAAACGGGATCAGAATTAGATTTGATTTGACATCTCAGTTATTTCAATCTGAAATCACAATTTGTCATCAGCAAGGTGCTTTACATATTCCTTCCTACAAATCCTCCCCTGTCACACTGTGCCGGAATACAACATAAATAAAAGCAATTTGATTTATTGTCACTCCTCTCTTCAGGAAATGAACGCAGGACTCTTTCATTTTAAACGCTTCAAAGTTAACTGCAAATTTATACATTTCCTGACAAGTAGATGGAAGATGCAAATTAAACAAGTGCCACAGCCTACTTGTAGCTAAAAATCTTTGCTTTTAAATCAGATGCTCATTACAATACACTATATATCAACGGCTAAATACAGAAATCAGACTTAAAGCCGGCAGTCAGAGGGACCAGAAGCAGAACCAAGTTCAATGTCAGAGCCCTTCACAACACTCAAACAGACAAAAATGGTATTCTGGAAGCCTTCGGCATTCCCCTCAAGTTCTATCATTCTGGTTTATATCCCGAAGTCTCTCAGGAAGAGCTGCTGGTCTTGAAGCATTATGACAATTTGCTGCTGCTTATTTCCAGAAGCTAACAGCCTGCAACCATCCATAAAGCTTGCTAGAGTAAAACCAACATACACTAAGGCCTCTATATTGCAGCCATCAGCCCCTTTTCAATGGCCTGTTTGTCCTGCTTTGGAGCAAACACTAAGGAAAAAAGATTCTTTCATGTTCAGAAACCCACTACCTATCCCATGCCTCAAGTGTATATAGTTATCTTGACCATTAAACTCAATCTTTAGAGCATCACAGAAATAAATTACTTACACCCTCTCCCCAAGTGATGACTTTGCATCTCACATTTCACATAAGCATAAAAGTTTCTATCTTTCCACCTTACCAAGGAGAACATTACACCTCATACAGTTCTCATACACAACTCCAATGCACTCAAATTCCATTTGTTTTCTCTTACTTTTTGTTGTGCTCAAGACAACTCTGTCTGTATAGAAACAGTCTGAGCAACTGACAGAATCACAGAATCAACTAGGTTGGAGAAGACCTTTATTATCATCAACTCCAAAATTATTCTAGCTCCAGAACCAGTAGCAACCACCGAATGGACTTTCAGATCATTCTTGCGCCATGTAGAAGTGCTTATGGAATAGCTTGGCCACAGCATTCAACACACAAATCCCACTTTGGATGGCAACAAATGGCTCTTACAAAGAGTCGACATTTTCAAGACCTTTAGTGAACTATCTTCTAAGACTCATATCTTCATGTTCTGCTTGAAAAGGCTGGACTATTATCCAGCTACCACTTTACTATCACTGCTTTTGATTTGAGCTTGTACAAGACAGTGGTACTCCAGTACTCCGGCGATACAAAACCTGAAGGCCGTAATCAGCGTTGTGTTACCACTCCTGCTGGTTTTCAGAGCTTTATGACCATTTAAACCATGTCTCTTCCAGTTTAAGGCCACTGCACTCATTCTCCATTTTAGCCTTTTATACTTTTAATGCTTCAACAAGCAACTGATATGCACACAAACATCTTTTTCTTCAATCCAGGCATGGCCCTCCCAGGACAAACACACCCTAAGAACACAAGTGAAGCTAACATGAATTAACCCAACCAGACCAAGAGTCACGAGACAGTACAGGGGGTTTCTAGCATCCTCTAGCTTTCTCCACACATATCCCCAGTGAAAGCTGTATGCTAATGACTGTTCAGGGAATATGTTCCCCTGAGGTCCTCCCTCTGCTGACATAGCTTTTTATTGATTTAAAAGGTTAACAGGCAGGCAAGAGACTAACACTGAGGGAATAGACACACTTCATATTCAGGCTATTTAACTGTTTCTCAACATACAACTGTTCCAGAATCTGCTGGAGAACACATGTCAAAACTCATCCCATTTAAAACTACAAGACTTTCTCTGCATACTCAAGCCAGCTTCAGCGTAGTTAGCCCAGGTGTTAGCAACACTGATGGCACATAACATCATTATGGCCGAAACATCCTGTACACAGCCCATTAATGAGTCCTGCAACCTCCACGAGACCTCCGCATCAACCTGAAGAGTTGTGCGCCAGCTCCCATATGCTGCAGGAGCTTTAAGGTCCCTTTCAACCCAAACCAGTCTGTGATGCTATGAAATGGATTAACATAGCACAGTAACAGGGACTTCTCTGATAGCACCTTTCACTGAAGTCAAGGAATACCAGAGAACTTCCCAAGTGCCTCACTTTAGTGTTGCTTTCTGCCAGGATGACAATAGTTGTCAAGTTTCTAGCAGGTAGCTGCTCAGCCTGAATAAACCACCTTACTGACACACTAACTTAAAATAAAACCCATCCGCTTTGCTCACTGCAGTTTCTGCTGCTCTGGAGGCATGTATGCATCACTGCAAATTCAAATGGCACACAACGTCTTTCACTAGCTAAAACTGCACAGTCAAGTATCATACATATTCTAACTTTACCATATCGATAAGGGTAATGTTCCAGTTTAAGGATGGAAAAAAAAACCCAGCATGCTTTGGAAAAATATTTTTCCAGAGGTTGTTTAAGCACCATGAAGAACAACAATGAGGCTACATTAAAGCCACATTACAGCAACTAAAATCATAGGATCATGGAATGGTTTCAGTTGGAAGGCTTCTTGAAGCTTACCCAGTCCCTACAGGCCCTTGTCCAAAGCCCCTCTCCAGGTTTCCTGTAGCCCTTTTAGGTATTGTACGGAGAAGTAGGTAAGATCAGGCACTTAGAAGAAAACAGGGCTCCCCAACTGTTTCTGTTTGTTGCTGGCCAGTGTTAAAAAATATGTAATGCTCTATTTTAACAGCTTTTGTCAGACAAATTGGAAAGGACTAGCAAGCGAGCAATTAGTACATGCAGTTCACATCAACCACCACAGCAATTAGCAGCATAAATCAAACCAGCAATGCGCTAACTGCATTCACTCTATGATGCAGGAAGCAAGACGTTCCAGCAAGCAAAAGATTCCCAGAGAAGCACTATCTTTCTGTAAGCCATGTAGCAACCCAGACTTCAGCTAAAATCCTAGCTTTAAAATGCATGAAGCAGTTACCAAGGCAGATGCTCACTGTAAATATTTGTGTCTTGCCTGGCTAGCAGTGTTAGCAGCTGATTAACACCATCACTGCCACCCTCTGGGGGATACACACCGATGTATTCACAGCATCTTTGCCTCAAGCAAGTTGCGCCCTTTTGGCCAGCTCCACCTCACTCGAATTCAATTTTTCAAGAGAAGGCAACAGCAAGATCCTTCCACCCATCAACTAACGCATTGTTATCCATCTAGATGCTATTCCATGCTGCATCTCATAGCAGCGTTTGTGAAGCTTAATTAACACAAGTTGAAATTAGAGTCTTATTTTGCATGAGAAAAGTAATGAAATGAGACTGAATAGATGAGCTGCCACAGGGTAAAGGAATAGTTTTCCACAGCTTGTTTCTATTCCGTCCTGCTTTCATTTATTCAACTCCAAGAGTGAACCAATAGCTTCATGTTCAAGTAACAGAACTGCCATAGAAAAGTGATAAATGACTCCAGGAAAGCCTCAATGCACTAAGGCTGCAGCTATAGATTTTCTTCACATAGAGCATACCAGTAGCATTGTCAAGTTTCATGCAAAGCAGCTCCATGTTATGAACACCATCTTGTGCAGAAGCTTGCTCCGAGATCCATAGAATTTTTTCAATCCCAAATTCTAAGAGCAATCTAAGCCAAATGTTCTCAGAGCAATGTCTTTTGAAGGAAAACTACTACTGAGCCTATAATCACAGCATCAAAAAAGAAAGTAATCCTATTAAGACTTTAGCGTGCATTGAAAACACTAATAAAACATTACTAGAAAAGCATTTATAAACTTTATCAACTCTTTGATTGATTTTACACTCAGGAAAGCAAAGGAACATCATTTTCCTTCACTGTCATTATTCCTTAGTTTTGATAGCTGACACTTGCATCTGGGGAACACAAGCAGGGATACCTTCTGGCCAGGAGCAGAGACAGCGCAATCCATAACAAAATGATTTGCAACTGCTTTATCAGCATCCTTTCTATCAAATGCCATACCCATGAAGATTTCCCAAGATATCATTCTAGATACAGTGCTGAACAGTGGAGTTATCTGAATCAGAGATATACAGCCCATCTTTCTCTAAAGAATTTGATACCCATCCCGTAACATGCCTCCAATACAATCTAGAACACCAGGCATGAGGATGTATGGCTATTTAGCAACCTCCTATCTGACTTTCGCCTATTTCTTATCTTATTACTTAGTATCTCTGAGGAAATTCACTGCTGTCTCCCTGCTACACTCACCTTCCATGTTAGCACAAATTCATATGCCAGACACATCCTTATTTAAGCATCCTGAGACACTCATCTTGTGTTAGTGACCAAGTGATACACAAAGCCCTGCTGTGGTTCACAACTGGTTAACTGGGATACACAGACATTTGCCAAGTGAAGTGGTATACATTTAAATGCCTGCTGCCTGGGCACTCAGAGTGTCATGCTTTTAGCATACTTCCTCTAGAGAACACGGTTGCTGTGATACCTAAAAGACAGGCTCCTGGCTGCTCTGCTGAGCATGGGAAGCGGCACCAGTAAGATAATGGCAATCCCACATTGGTACACTACCATATGTTTAACAGAGTAGTGAGAGAAAGTTACAGCATGACTACAAAATCTTGCAGCAGCGACTACATTGATGTGTCTTATGTTATGTCACCAGAAAACACAGTTGTAAAGTACACATACAGTGGTATAAGTGACCAGAAAATTTACTGGCAGGAAGACTTTCATCTGCAGGTTTAGTTCAATGGAAAATGTAAGCGCTACCAAGTTCAAGTCAAAGCGGGTTTTCTACAGGTTTCATATTAACTTGTGTGAGTATTGGTTTGGTTGAGGCTCTAAACACTCCTTCAAACCCTTCCAAACTGCTGTGGATTCCATTCCAGTAAGCTTAAGACGCCCTTTGCTTGCCTATACAGCTGTACAGAAGGGAAACTCACCACAATAGCTGCCTAATCATTAGGCTGACATTCATTATCCAACTACGCAAACAAATAAAGCTATGAAACAAGACAATGAAATTACCCATTTCACACACCTCAACCCTGTGGCTTTAGTACTTGCTTCCTGAAGTGGTAAACTGAAGCTTACTTAAGCAACAAGAAAAAGAAAACCCAAGTCATTCACTGAGTTAGACACCCATTGCCATCTTCACATACTTCTATTTGTACCCTTATACAGGCCCTACAGACAGTATTAGTCAGCAACCTGGCATTAATGAGGTTGAATGCACACATCCTGGTTAAGTAACACATCTGCTTCCATCCACTCACAAAAGGACATTAAATACTTCCAGAGGGCTTTGGAATTGCCAGCTGCCCACAAGGGATTCACTCCTAACAAAGGAACCTGACCACCTCTCTCTTTCCACCTTGGAACTCCGAATCTGATCCCTGGTAGCCCAAACCCATCTGAGCCAGACAGCACTGGAGCCTTATTTCCAACATTGGTCACAAGATCCTTGCAGCATTTACAACCTTATCACAACTGCAGAAGTACAAATTAATTGCAAACAACTTAGGATCAAAAGCTCTGTCCAGAAGGCTAAGAAATAATTGGGAAGTTTTTCCATACAGATGGAAGAGAATTAAAGTGTTCCTGATATCACAAAATCCTTCTTAAAGCTTAACCTCATCGCTCAAAACACATTTCAGTGCCCTGTACCCACAGACTGGAGAATTTATTACTGCACTTGAACTATATCTTCTCGTTGCGTTTAAACATTAAAACAGGTTCAGCAATGAGGCTCAATATCAATGACTTAAAACCCCAAAACATAACCATCACTTACTTCACCATGGGACTCCCTGTATCTATCTCTCCATAGAGATACCTTCCATGAAACTGTATTTATATCCTAATGGCACAGAATTCCAGGAGAGTTTAAATCAGATAACAGCAGCATCTCGTAACTGGTCTATATCTGGCATTGTCTTTGCTCAATTATTTCATCTTACTAGAACAAGTGAGAATATAAGAGAACAGGCACAGTTTTCCCTCAGTATAGGTGACACGAAGCACAAGCAGCGCTGGAAGGCAGTCAAGGACAAAACCTAATATTACAGAAGACAAATCTCTTATTCTTAAAGATGTTTGGATTATTGAAGCCGTTTAATTCAATACCTTCCCAGAATAGGGAACTTGATCCACTGTGATTACTAAGGAATCATTTTAGGGTTTTTTTTCCACAAATGATGTAAAGCTCTGTGCGTGAGTGTGAGTCAAAGAATACCCTGAAAAAACAACCTCTCCAGAAGCAGATGTTTGCATCTGTCAGCAAAAAGTTACACAGTTGAGATGCAATCAACTTCTCCATCTCAGCTACTACGACTTTGGGAGCTTACATTACCTCTTCTTCAAAGACGTGACAAAAATACCAGCACTGCCATTTACCTTGCTTATTGGTAAGGCCAAAACCAATTCCTGATTGTGATGCAGTAAAGAACAAAGTATCTCTCAGTCTGGGTTGAAGTTTTTCAATTGCTTGGCACTACTAATGGGTTTAACTTACAGAGGGGGGATTTAGATTAAACATAAGGGAAAAAATCTTCACTGTGAGGGTGGTGACTGACAAAAAGAGCCTTTGTTTGGGGAGCTGGAGTTAAAAAAAAAAAAAAAAACAAAAAAACACACAAAACCACACCTTTTTTTTTGTGCTTGAACATTTTGAGGATTTTGTCTTTAAGAAGGAATGATGCAAAGAGCTGGGCTGGTTCAGCCTGGACAAGAGAAGAAGGGGAGACCTTAGAGCAGCTCCAGTGCCTAAAGGGGCTGCAGAAAACCTGGAGAGGGGCTTTGGACAAGGGCCTGTAGGGACAGGCCAAGGGGAATGGCTTTAACCTGCCAGAGGGGAGACTGAGATGAGTTTGAAGAAAACTTTAAAAAAGGAACGCATAAAAATAAGATTCAGATGATCTCTTTGCCCTCTTCTTCTCCCATATCTGTGCCCTGGCTTGAGAAAGACAAAGTCCTCCCCACTTCTCTTTTCTCAGTTCCTACTTCATGAAACCTTTTTATCAGAAAAACCCTGCTTGATTTTCAGGAAACTCTCTTACAAGGTATGAAGGAGTCAGTCACTTAGGCTAAAATCTGAGTCATCTTTCCCATACATTCCTGAGCTGAATCAGTCTGTTTGTCTTGGTGGAGTTTTTTTTTTACTCCTGGAATTATTGACAAATATATGGAGAATCAATTCTAATGAGCTGTCCTAACCTACTGTACAGACCCGATGTACCATGTGTATTAAACACAGAACTGAACCTCAGACAGGTACCCAAAATTAGCATGAACTTTGTTAGCTATTGTTTGACTACCATGTATACCTCCACTGATTTTCATGAATTATTGCTCATTTTCATCTGTGCAATCAAGACTGAAATCAAATCTGTGTCTTCTGATGTCCAGAGAACAGTGACATGAGAACTGGTCTCATTAGCACTCATGGGAGATGCTGGGACAGCCTGGGAAGAGAACATGTAGCTTCTGACTTCTTAAAATTTAATGACACAGTTTATAGGGCTTTGATCCTCTAAGTTATCTTTACTTACAAGCAAGCTCATGAAAGTCAATGGGACCTATTTAGACTATAGAGTGTTAAACACAGGAGTCTGTCTGTGCAAGACCTATGACTGCGAAACCAATACTGCCTTGTACAAATGTCCTAACATTTTCTAAAAATTAGTAAATGAAGGGATTGTTTCCTTTTCTGTAAATATTGAAAGCAATTGAATTCTCTGTGCCCATTACAAGTGTCCCTCATGGGCTGGGGGTAGATTTCAGCACTGGAGTTGAATACTTATTATTCTGTACTTAGAGCTTCTCTATACATTCTTCCTGGTGGCTACATTTCTCTTTAAAATTCTCGAGGATGGTTCAATAATCCTATAGAACTGCTATAACTGTCAATGAAATGCCTCTAGCCATTTTCATAGGTCTTAGGCATAGCTTAGCAGCAGCTTATTTGAGTGAAAGCAATGCAGGGATGGAAGAAATATTCCTTGCCAGGTGGAGTTATGCTGTGGGAAGCTTTTTGTTGTGTGTGAGTGTCCATTACCTGCTGTAGAAGAGAAGCTGTTAAACAGGTCAAACCAGCACTTGGTCCCAAACCAGCCAGCAGGTTCCTCTGTCCTGCAAACCTTTGCAGATAAAGGACTGGCTTTCCATAGTTTCTCATCTCGTTCAGTCTATTCTATTCCTATCTCATCACCAAAGTATATGAAAGTCTTTGCACAGATGCTAAGAAAAACAACTAATCCATTGAATTTTCTATGCTGGCAGATGACTGGTGTGAAAAAACTTTAGCCTGAATATTCTAGATTTGGCAAGGTTATATTTTACTGCAGATGGGGTCTTAACATAAAAAATCCCCATTTGGTTACCTTAAGAAAGGGCAAAATATGTGCAATTGTGCTGGGAGGTATCATAAAAAATAGTTAAACCCAAACTGCTGTTGTCAATGTTGACAGACAGTCATGTCACCAGCCAGCAATGCACTGCCAGGATGAGGTAGGAGTGCTCTGATCCTGAGGTAAGATGCTGAGTATCCTACAGCTTAGCAGAAGATGCTGAGACAGCCTGGGCTTTCCTGGAGCTAAGCCCTGGAACCACATCATCTGAACCCTAAAGGTACTGTAAAGCTCCTGTGTTCATAAAAGCCCTATTCCAAAGCCCAGTGATCTCACTCATTCAGTTTTCTAAAGACCAAGCCCTGACTCTTTCCGCAAATGACACACCGAACAGACGAGCTAAAAGGGACTACTTGGAAGTGCAAACTGCAGGAATGGGTGGTTCCTGGGGCAGTTTTCTTTTGTTCATTACTAACAGGAACACTGTCCCGGTGCCTGACCATAGGAACATTAATAATTGTCTGACAGCTGGGTGGTTCTTCAGATTTTGTGCTCAGTTACTGACCCCAAGCTAATGATAAATGCATCAGCTCTGGTTCTTTGGGTGTCTACTTGTCTGTGCCCCTGCTTGTTACGTGCCTGTCCTTGCTTGCCCTCGTGTCTGTTGAAAAGACACAGCACTCAGCAGAGGCACAGGGCCAGCCCTTCCACACATGCAGTGTGAGAAGGCACAGAGCCTTTTCCCAGTGCACCTGCAGAATTAAAAGAGAGGCTTTTCTTGATCCAGGCAAGGCACGTGGCTGACCACACTTAGATGAAAAAAAATCAGATTCCTACAGCTTTGCCTGAAACCTGGCACGGAGCTTCAAAGTGAGTTTTAAGTACAGGACGTTGCGCCGCGCTAGCCTGGAGTTGCCAAAGTTGCTAATGGACAGTGAAGGCCTGAATCCAGCCAGAAAAGATGTGCCAAGGCAACAGAAAGTTCAAAATCATGTTCTGAGAGAAGGTTCACACCATCAGTAGCACCCATGTGCTGCTCCCAAGAGCTTTTCTAGTTGCTTCCTTCTGCTGAAAGGTTTCTTTATGTCCCAAGGATGTCTCCAACAACTGCTCCATCCCGTGCTGATGAGCACAGCATTTGAAACCTGTGTTTCAAACCTGATCCTTTCCTGAGTAGCATTAAGCACCAGCTAAGCAAACTGCCCTCCTTTGTGGGCTATTAGCAACTGCTGAGGAGGTCTTGCAGAGGGACCTCTGTGGGAAAGTGGAGTACTGCAAGGGATCCACCTTTCCCCCTCCAGAAAGGATGAGTCAACTGCAGTCCATCTTCCAGAGCTCCAGATGTCACGTCTCACTACCCCTGCAAACTGACGAGGTGTGACATCAGGGCACTCTTGCAGCTTGGAGCTCTCAGGAGCTAGGATCACTGCTGTGACAGTTTGGTTCCAAAGCGTGGTGAGCAGAAAATCATCAGCATTTCCCCACAAAATAGTTTGCAAAGAAAAACAAGAATAAAATTCACTTTTGTCATTCTTTTGGAAGAAGCTTCTCAGCTACTTGCTCAGAAACAACCAAAACCCAAAGCAGAAAACCTCCAGCTCCTGGCTATTTGCAAGGCTCTCAAAATATTCATTCAGTTGGGGATTATTTTTTGGTGGTGTTGAAAACCAAACTGTTTAAATACTTGCTTTTTTAAATAGTTTCAACAAAACACATTGAAAAGATTTGGCTTCATCTTAGTGTGGGCTGGGAACATTTGAAAATTCTCAAATATTTTGCAGGAAGAGAAATCCCTCTTCACCCAGCTCGGCCATCTGCCTGCTGTAGTAATGCTCATTTCCTTGCTTATTTTACCCCTTTCCTCTCTCTTCTATTTGCACTGATTCTGAATTTCTCTGGACAGGGGCTTTACCTTCATTTACAATTGTTATTTACAAAATTGTTACAATTGTTAATTTGCAGAACTCTCTATATTTAGGGTATTACTTTCATGCAGATGAGAAGCAACAATAATGGATTTGAAAATGTATATTTAAGTCTAAAGGCTATTTAAGAGTCCCCATTCAATTTCATTGCATAATTAGCAGGCAAATCTATACACAGCTGTAATTGTCAGTCTTTTCAGAGGTTAATTTCTTCAGGGTTCAGTCACAGTGCTATGTGCTTTTTCTAGAAATTTCTAGAAACATTTTTCTTGGTCTTTCTTCAGTACATAAGAATTCTCTGGCCTTGATTCTTTGGCTTGCGGAAACTGAATGTAAAAGCCCTTGGAAAAAACTTGGACCACTTGACTTGGCTTAAAATGTTCAGCAATTCCATTTAGGCATCCAGACTTTACTCAGAGTGCTCAAGCCTTTTAATGCAAGATTTTCTCCCAAAGGAAAATGGAGATTTTAGCAGGACTTCCTGGCTGCTGCTGCTGCTGGTGATGTTACAGGGGCAATCATCACTGTGGCAGCTCTTTGATGCCTCTCCTTCTGGCCCTTGCTGAAAAGTAGGAAGTAGCGAAGTGCCTGAAAACTTAATTAATACTAGTAAAATTTTGATCAGTACTTTCATTAACACATCTGCAAGTGTTTCAACTAGACCAGGTAATAAAACCTCCTAGAGCCTTTTAATTGCCATTTTATTACAGATGGAGCTGATTGTACCTCCACCAGTTACAGCAGGTTGAAACTTTGCATGGCAAGCAAACGTGGCTGGAAGAACTCAGCTGTCTAAGACCACAGTGCAGTTAAAAAATAGAGTTAAGAAACATTAAAAACTAGAGAATCTTAGCCTGGGTTCCAGTTTGCTAACATTTTCATATACCTTTGTTAACCAGATGAGAGCATCCCACTGCAGCACACAGGAGGTGACAGACTTGTAAGTACTCTTTCCTAGCCTGGTTTCACAGTGTTAACACTGTGTGCTTGTGGCTATCATTGTGTGGCTATCAGTTTCTCCCTAGTGGCTTTTGGACTTGTTACCCAGTTTCAACTCATTTGTCACTGCATTCAAAGATATCAAGTGCTTTTAAGTCTTAGGAAAATAGATGTCTGGGTTCAGGAAAGTGATTATGTCAGTGCTAAACCTGCTATGTGAGCTCATCCCCTATGAGACATCAGAAAATCAAGTCAGTCTTGAGCTACATGTCCAAGAGCTACGTTGGTTCTGCTGCTCACGGGACTCTATTTCTCGCAATGATTCATCTCATTCATGCTCTCCTACACACAGAGGCACTTTCCCCACTCTCACCACAAGCACTGCTTGGCGGGATGATTTTCTGCAGCTCTGTAGATACCCTCATGATCTCTTCTTTTCGGCGTCCTGTTTATCTCTGTGTAACAGGCATCACGTCTCCACTGCATCCTTCCCTGCTCTGATCTTATGTCATCTGGCTCTTCCTAATACCCAGTCTCCTTCATTAAATATTTGCTTTGACTGTGTGTGCTTCCTCTTTGTGGCTCCATTTAAGTTCTGTCACCAAATGTCCCTAAAATACTGTTACTGCTGCTTAAATGCTTTATCATCATTATATACTACTGTTTGACCCATTTTAAATTCCACTTAAGTCCCAGTTCTCCTCTGTGGATGTAATTTTTTTTCTGAAGGCCTTTGGAGTATCTCTGTTCAGGGTCTGTCGATTTGGAAATCACCTTCTTATTGACAACACGATACAAGTGAAAAATTACGTCGACCCTTTACTACTGCATGGATGATTTATAGAACATTCTTCCTACCCGTTCCTTCTTTTTCCACACTTTTTTTCCTCCAGAAGAAATGGGCCAGAGACCAAAGGTGCAAGCTGGTTCACGGATGAACCTCCCCAAAGTGCAGAGGTGAGGGTAAGTCTGTCAGAGACACAGGGGTCTGTTATAGGGATCTCTGGTTTATTTTCCCTAGAGCCTGGGTAATGTTTCCTCTTGTTTTGTTTCCTCTCATGGTTTTATCTCTCAGTTTGAGGTAGAATCATCCTGAAGTCTCCCACATGCTCCTTGTCATCTTTGCTCCTGCCATCTCAGCTCTTCTAAACCTTTCATTACTCAGAAACCCACTTCCACCTTCTCTAATCTCTGTCACCTCTTTTGCACAAGTCTGTGACCTTCAGCCCCTCTGGCTGTCATTCCTCACCGGGCTTTGGTTATGTCTGATGTTGAAATCTCTGTGTGGACGCTGTGAGTTCCCCTTTCCAGGTTGTCATGGTTCTTGTACTGTTGTAAGAAAACAACCGATCGTGTTCCGACCGCAAATCACTGAGAGACCATTCAGGGCAATCCAGCCTCCTTATCTGAGATCAGATCAAGGCCAGAACCAAAAAATGTGTGCCGCAAACTCTGAGGAGCCTGGATCAAAATTGTGCATCCTATGGCAAGATGAAGAAGCATCAGGCAAAAGCATGCTTTTAGTCCACCACTTCTATCTCCAGCACACACAGCCATAGTCATACTCAAGAACTTCTCAACACCCTATAACAAGATCTTCAGTAAAAGCCATTAACATAACACAGGAAAAGACCAGAAGACAGAAAGCTTCCACTGATGCTCTCGATCTCTTGAACAGCTGTAATTTTTCAGGTTAAAAGGCCAAACCAGGCACTCCTAGGAAGTTAACAGTTAACAGCTGCCCATGCTGCAAAAGAAGGAAAAGAACTGCATATGGTACCTTCTCCTCTGACCTTGGAGAAAATCTTGTCTTGACTCCAAAATCAAAGACACAGCTTAATCTTACATCTAGACATCAAAATGTTTGTGTGCCCGGAGCAAGTCACACAAACAGGGAGAAACTGGGGATTTTTTATGTTCTTTATTGAATAAGAAGTGCTCTCTGGAATTCGCAGACAGAGACTCTCAAAAGAAGCTGGGGTTGTAACGTCCTGAGCACCTGAATGCAAAGACCCATTTCTCATTGTAGCCTTTCTTCAGGCTCAACCTGTTCGCTTTTTCACGAAGCTGACTTGTTTCCTGCCCCTCTGCTCTGGGATCTTCAGGGCTTCTTATCTTCTCATGTAGTCAGTTCTTCTGACCATATTTGCAGGAGCTCCTAACACACAGCTCCTCATTATCTGCTGCCAGACTAGTGATTTACTTGCAGTGTGAAGTGGTGTTCCCATTGCAACATCACACTGCAATACCCCCATAGTGGTGTCTCCAGAGAACCACAGGAGTATAATACAACAGTTTAAAGGGTGGCTGTGAATCTGAGGGTGCAGTGCTGGGCTGGGTTTGGCAGACTTGCAGGTAGCAAGCTTGGGTGGGTGCAGATTTCTGCATGAATAATTAATCCATCCCTAGAAGCGTTATTGGAGGCTTGGGTGTCAGAGCAGATTTTGTTGAATTTTAATGTTTCCTGACTTACACATCTCATCATTGCCCAGTTATTGTTCCCTGCGCTCCCTGGAATGATACCACCTTCCCCTCGCTGGCAAATTGAGGCTCTGTGAACATGTTTAATCTCTCATCCCATTCCAGAGTATTTTCAGCCCTCCAGCAAAGTGTTTGTAATCTTGTCACCCCATGTGGTTTGATCTTCCAACACCCAGCAAGGGTGAATAAACTTGCCTTGTAACAGCTCCTCATTAAGGGAAAATGGGGTACGACACACCCAATGAAACGAAGCAGTGAGTAACAGTAGCATTATAGACACATCTTAAACCCAGCGCTCAGACTCCAGTGATCATGGGTCCTCCCGAACCATTTCCATCCCCACAACCCATTCTGTACTTGCAAGATCTCCAAGTGAGGTGGGGAGCGCGAGGGAAGGGGAGACACCACGGCAGTAGACCTGAATAAATGAGGCAGCCCCAGAGGCTGATTTACAGTTGCAACACTGTGATGAGTTAAGAAAGAAGGAAAATAAAGCAAGCAAAGTGCGTGGGAAGCACATTTCTTGTGGCGGTCCAGTGCCACCCCAGTGTTCAGAAAAGCTCATGCAGACTACATGTGGCTTCATGTACAATTAGAAGGGACGCGGCTATTTACTGCAGCTGTGAATGCAGTTGCAGTTTGTACAGTGAAATTGTGGGCCTGAAGTTTCTGAGTACAAAAATGCCATTTATACCGTGGCTTAGGAAAAGAAGAAGGAAAATAAACTGCAGCAGTTCCTGCTTCTTGGCAGGAATGGTTGAATTTTGTCACAGCACAAACCTGTGAATTCCCTGAAGATGGTACTGCTCACACACCAACACCCGTGAGGTGATCTCTGCTTCTTTGGCAAAGTGACCACTTTCTGTAGACTCTGCTCTGTAAAAATAAACTGAATGGAGTAATTCTTTCCCTTTGGATTTTTCTCACTCAGGAAACACCTATACCCAAATCCTCACTGGTGTAAATCTGCAAAGCTCCTCTGGCTTCAGTAATGCGATGCTAAGTTCCTCCATCAGGGAATGTGACCTGTTATTTTGGCTGAGCCTGTAAATCACCAATTCTGTGTTTCTGGACCAATTGTTAGGTAGCTAATCCTCCAATTTGCACATGCAGACAGTCTGAGCACTCCCATGTGAGTTTTTGCCTGAGCAAAACTGTAGCCAACACAAAGTGAGTGGGCAAGCATCTAGGTGTGTAATTCAAAGCATGCGAATGTGGAGGCTGAGTTTAGCTCTCCCCCAAACGCAGCCCTTTAAATCTTTTTCTGCAATCTCCTTGCGCACAAAAACCACACACGCAGTCCCTCAAAGCCCACACTCACAAAAACAGCTGTAAGAGAAGGAAAGACAATGAGACGCATTGTGGAGGAACAGTCAGTCAAATCCCCCCTGCACTCCCCAGCCAGAGCCAGCGCATGCTGGGAGTCAATCAGCTCTTCGGGGAGCACAGGGAAAACACACACCCACAGAAACTCCTCACATGATCCCACTCCCTCAAATCCTACCGGACTCTGAGTGTGAGACTTCCTTTCCACTGACTTCTCCACTCCAAAACAGTACTTCAAGCTTGAAGCTTTAAGGGAAAAAGTACACATTATTTTTATTTTTTAGGCATTTTTTCATCTTCATTGTGTTCCCCCAGGGAGAAAAATGGTGTTTTTACATGGAGAGAGTGAGATTAAGCCCAAGACTGTCAAAAGTGGAGCCTAAATAGAAGATTATATGCAGTCACCTGCCAGTGTGTTCAGAGGCTCTGCTCTGCCCAGCCCCGAAGTGGGAAAAAGAAGGTTTCTAGCCAAGGGCTTAAAACCTAAACCAATAAGTTCTTCATTGGGAAAAAAATAGTTCCGGGTTTTTCCTGTAATTGTTTGACTCACTCCTGAGAATAGCTGTGCAAACTGCTCGGGATAATCTGAATTCCCAGCAGGCTTGCTAGAGCCCACTGTGTCCAGCAAAGCCATCCTTGCCTGACTCCTCCTGTAAGTGCTTCCGCTGACCACAGTGAAAGGCTCACCCATGCTGTCACTTGCAGTATTGTATTTAATGATGCAATGATGGAAAGAATCAAGAGCCATGGAGCAAATAGCTGTGAGATTGGGTGTGCTAAGCACTTTTGAGTGCTCTGAAAATGTTGCTGAATTGCTTATGGAAGCAGGACTCCTTGCTGATCCGTGCTGATTCTTGGTACCAGGTAGTCCATGAGGAGTCAAGAGCCACATTTCATTATTCCCATATTTCTTCTTTCAAGCAGCCTGTGGTCATGATGTGTCTAGGATGTGGATGCTGTTTATGAAGTTCTGGGATGATGAGATCCTTGTCATTTGTGCTTGAAAAACGAGCCAAAGAAGGAAAAATGCAACTCTGCCCCACAACCAATACGTCTCCAGTGCCATTTCTGCTACCAGGAATAGCTCAGGAGGGGTAAGGGAGCTCTGGACCATCTGTACCTCATGAATGGAGGACTTGCTGACACCAACAGGGTGAGATGTGATGGGGCAGCACTCAGGGAAGTGAAAGCCATTCCTTGGCCTCCTACAGAACACACATCTGAGTTGGGGTATCTGAAAAACACAGGCCTGCACACCAGTGCTCTGTGCCCAAATATGTTGCACAGGCATTTTGTTAGGTCTCTAATTCTGGAGGATTTATGAGCCTTCATCTTCAATAATTTACCTCAATAGAACATCAGGTGGTGCTGGAACATGTCCAGGAAGTATTAACGTAGGACTAAGTGCTTCTAAAAATACTCTACCTGCCAGAGAGGGTTAAATTTAAAGCAAAGATGGGTTTGGGGATTTTCTTTGGGGTTTGTTCTTGCCAGAAGCAGCACCCTCGAAGAGCCCAGTAACCTGTCTGTCTCTTCAGAAAATTGCAGGTGTTGGAGCAGGCTGTGCTGAGGGGCAGACTGCAGATAATAGGTGCTTTCTGCCCCTCCAGGTTCTTCTGCTGCCACTGCGACTCCTCCTTCCCACATCTGTGGGGTCTGCTGGCAGCAGCTCTGCTTTGCAGGAATGGGTCACCCTGAGCCTGTTGGGCAGGTTCAGGCTCTGAGCTGAGGCTGATGATTACATGCTGGGATGGTTTGCTGGGGCTGACGGTGCAGCTGCAGTGCAGGACGCATCCTTTCCATGCACTTGCTTGGCATTGTCTCAAACCTAGTTCTGACCTATCCTGAAGTGTGGTGGGCCCTTATCTCTTTTGCCTTGACTTGATTTACTGCCATTTAACCCCTAGCTAGTCTGCTATTGCTGGGCAAACCCACTGCAAATGCAATCAATGAAACAGAAATGCTCCTTGCAATTTGTCATCTAACCTGCCAAAAATAAAAAGGGTGAATAGATTGTGCCTCTCTTTTTAGATAGGTTACCCTAAGGATTTTTCTCTTGTACTCTCCCTTCTGCCTGCCCGCCAGACAATATCTTTTGCCAGAGCTCCCCTCTTAAAAGATTTAGAAGCACAATACATCTGTTAAGAGAAACCTTATCTCTTCTACTCTTCTTCCCTATTTTCTCTCCTCCTCCTTTTAAAAAAGATGTACTCTTAAATATTGAATTCCATCTTTAAAGCTTTGTCCTAATGTGAAGCTAGTGAAAGGATGTCAGTTAGAGCCGATCAGGCTGGTAAAGTCTTCCACTGACCTGGTCAGTCAGGGCTCCCTCTTGTCTTGCACTGCCATAGCAAGAAGCGGTTTGTGTGGAAGGAAGGTTAGGGAAGGTTATAGGGAAAGAAGAAGAGCTGCTGAAAGGCTGGAGGGGAAGGAAGCTCACTTCTGGGGCACCTCAAACAGCCGCTCAGCAGAAGTATTAATAACATGCAAAAAGAATACAAGGGATGGGCAAAGCAAACTGAGAGAACCTGCCCGAATTCCCAGTCGGGTTTTGCACACACCAGTGACGATGATTCACTGTCTGGTTTTCACTTTGTTCCCTTCTTTCAGCACTTGGCAGTTTCCGAACTCCTGTGAAGCTCTGCCTGGCCTGTCACTTTTCCTCAACCTTTTGCTTTTTTCCTCAACATTTTGCTTTTTTCCTCCGCTTACTTTATTAAGCAATGACCCAAACTCCAGAGAATTGGACCCCCACTGTCTCTCTGTTTCTGTAAGTTAATTTCACTGACTTTCCCTAGAAATTATTTAAATGCTTCAAGAGCATAAAAATGAATTATTATTATTTTGTCAGATCTTGCCTCACTATGAATAGAGGATTAACATCAGGAAGTTAATCAAACATGTCCTCTTGGAAAGAGATACGTAGCAAAACGAAACCAGCCTCCTTTATTCCTTTCCCATTTTTGCAGACATCTTCCCAAACTAGGACTGTCACCAAGTATGTCTACTGAGCTATGGCAGGACTTACAGCAATGCTGCTCCTGAGCAAATCCAGGGCTTCAATGGGGTCAGGAACTGGATAAGCTTTAAGGTCCCTTCCAACGCAAACCAGCCTGGGATTCTATGGTTCTATGACGGGGACTGGAAGGTTGCTGCAGTTGCCATTCCCTCACCCCTTGCACAGCAGACTCGAGGTTGGTGGCTGGGGCAGCACTGGGAGGTCATGGTCTCTGTGTGGCAGAAGACAGCCCCCATGAGAAGGGAACAAGAAAGTTCTTCGAGTTCTGTGCAAAGAGAAATTGTGAGTCTCAGATCCCACCAACGTGTTTCACTTCCCTGAACATGGAAACTATGAAGCAATTGCAGGCAGTAACCTGTTTTGGCATGGTGAAATGAGCTTGGTATGTGACCCTGTTTTGAGAGGTGAGGAAGGATCTGTCTGCTTCTTCTGGTTAGCGCTAGAGCTCTGGTGTTCCACAAGTAAATATATTGCAAGAGGAACTTTGTTGCCATCACTAAGGCTGCCCAGCAAAATTGCTGGAGTGCTCCGTGGGCACCCATTTGCTGCTGCAATTTTTAGCCTAGCATCAAAGAATCACAGAATCCCAGTCTGGTTTGGGTTGAAGGGACCTTAAAGCTCATCCAGCTCCAACCCCTGCCACGGGCAGGGGCACCTTCCGCTAGAGCAGCTTGCTCCAAGCCCCTGTGTCCAACCTGGCCTTGGGCACTGCCACGGATGGGGCAGCCACAGCTTCTCTGGGCACCCTGTGCCAGCGCCTCGGCACCCTCCCAGGGAAGAGCT
>WYDI02031717.1:16092-30746 GCA_009867235.2 Psittacus erithacus | reverse complement strand
ACCCCACCCTGTCTGACCTGATGTCCTTGATGGTTGCTCGCTTGAGGGGGTCAACCTGCAGCATGTGCATGAGGAGAGTGGCAACGGAGCGGTTGAGGTATTCAGGGATGTAAAACACACCTCCCCGGATCTTCTTGAAGAGGGTGGGGACGTGCTCGTCGTCGAAAGGCAGAGTGCCACAGAGAAGGGCGTAGAGGATAACACCACAGCTCCAGATGTCCACCTCTGGGCCAGCATACAGCCTGTGCGAAGGCAAGGCAGGAGAAAGATGTCACCCCCTGTCCTTCTCTCCTTAGTTAGGGTGCAGGTTGTACCGGGTGAGCTGAGGACCTGCTGTCAGCTCCACCGGGCCAGAGCTGCATCCCACCCCAGGGCTGCTCACATGGATGCTCCCAAATAAGCCTGCCTAAGCCAAAATCACTGAGGAGTGAGGGGAAATGACATGGCAGAGCTGGTGCTGGCTGCCCACGCTTCTCTGGATGGTCACATACATCCCCGCCTCCACCAGACCCTCCAAAAAGCAAGCCTGTATTTCCAAGAGCTTTGCCAGGCTCTTTATTGCTTCGTCCCAAGGGCTCGGCCAGCAATTTCTGTTCATAGGATCCTCAAATGGTTTAGGTTGGAAGAGACCTTACAGTTCCAACCCCCTGCCATGGGCAGGGACACCATTCATTCAGCGAGGCAGATGAAATGGCAGCAGATACTATACCTCGGAGTGTTTACTCTCTGTTGAAGTTTGTGTGCTGGTACATGAGCACTCCTGCTTCTGACAAGCCGCTAATGTCCTCCCTGGCATCACCAAGTCGGGACCCCCCACATATACAGGGTTTGCTGCTGCCTGCTTGCTCAGTTTGTTTATCTGTTTTGCTACAACTGATGCATTCATTCTCAGAGATTTTGGGAGGCAGTGCTTACCCTTGGGCTGTAAAACCTTACCAAAACACAGAGGTTTAAATGGAAATACAAAAGTCTCTTCCTGAAGCCTCAGCATTCTGCACTCGCTCCTCCTGAAAAGCATCCCCAGGGACACACCACTGTACAAAAAGCACCAGTCATGCACGCAGCCATTCTCTGAACACCACTAAAACACCAGCTCTGCATACCCAAGGGTGAGACTTTCCCTGCTGAGGCCAGGGACAGCAACAAAGTCATTTTGGAAATGCAGACGATTAGCTAGATGCCTTCTTGATCCTGCCTCCATGCCCAATTCCAACAGATAGGCAGCCTGATTCTTTTGCTGATAACTGCATTGCCTGAATAGCTGATTGGACTTTTAAGCCTGAATGAGATACACTTTTATGACTCTGAAACCTGAGCTGTCACACTCCACTGCTTTTGTGCTCTATCCAGCAAAAGCAGCAGGAGCTGGGAACCAGCTCCCCTGACCCGCACACCCAGCGAGAATGCACTCATCCTACTGCAGGAACAGTGGATCATGCCTTTTCCTCATAAATGAAGCTATCATATGCTGCTGTAGCTTTGACAAGGCAGACTGGCGTATTACTCATGGGTATTAAGCATCACTGGTACTGCAAGTGGTATTGCAGGAGGGCTGCAGCTATAGGCAGTGAAAAAGTGCAATGTGTAGGCTTGATTTTGGTCTTATTTCAACATTTGTTGCTAATAAGCTGTATTGCCTGTATCCTTGGAACAATCATGATCTGCATACAGGGACTAAATCCTCCTTGTTAACTGCCATGTGCCTCGTCTTCTAAATGCATGTCTGGCCTTTGCTGAAAGGGACACTGAAATAATACTAATAATATTTATTTGGAATCATGGTAGAGCTTCTGGCTTGGTCCCCCTCTTGACAGTGAGGATTTACTTGGTTTCACACAATGAGCTGTAGTCACAACAGGGTTTTTGGATGCTAGTCTAATTCTGAGGATACTCTGCCAACACTTGTATTGATATAAACAGGGATAAAATAACCATAATCACAGCGAACACACTTTGAACAAAACGTTGTATTTAAAAGCTACAGCTATAGGCAAAATTATATGTTGGAAATACAGGAAAACTAATGCTCACGCTAAGGGCAATTCAAAAATACGGGGCACACAGTGAGATGGGCATTTTGGAGGACCATACAGAGGACTGAAATCTGTATTTGCAATCCTTGTTATGCTATTATAGAGAGAGATAGGGAAATAAGTAGAGTCTGTGTAACTTAGGTTCCCAACAGTAAAATATAGGAGGTAACACTTCTGTATCAACATAGTAAAGTCCAATCCACCCTTGAAGAATGTGTTCAACATGTCATGTGTTGTGCAGATGTTGCGTGCTGCAAAATGCAACCACACTGGAGGTTAATCAATTCAAGTCATCAATTTGAAACAAAGTTATAATGGTTGAAACTACTGTCATGAACAGAACCCCTAGCCTAAGGAACCAGAGGACAAATACCTTCAATATAAGAGCTCAACAGTGTAGGGAAGTGATTAAAGATCTCCCTGATTCTTCTATTAGTGAACGGTTTTCCTCATTACACTGTATTTTATATTATAGGTGGGCAGGAGAGAAGGTTGTAATCTGGAAAAGCTTTTCCATCTGAAACCTCAGTATTTGCATGCTAAGAGTAATTTCCCCCATCTTTAATTAGCAATATAGTCAACATCTATCATAATTCATCCAAGGTGAACACCTTTTGCAAAACATGGTTTGCTATTGCTATTGCAGCTACTGCAATTACCAAGCATACTTTCAGATTTCTGCCAGTAGATTCACCTAAACTTAAAATAGAGGCTGGAAGGATCCAGCTGCTTTTACTAGATGTACAAAGCTGTTTCCAATCCCAAGAACAAATTTAAAGCCTATGTGCTCCCGCAGGCTCTGACTAGAAGTGGAATGTCCTACCTTCCAGAGATGACTTCAGGGGCTGCGTAATTTGGGGAGCCACAGCTGGTGCGTAGAAATTCGCCATCTGACATCATGTTGGACAATCCTAAAAAGAAGATGTTTAGTATATACTGATGTTTGATGTGAAGGTCCAGACACAGAGAACTCGGTGTCTCACTGAGAAGGAGAGGTACTGTAAGTGGAGGGGGAAATTTGGGGTGGGGGGGAACTGTTGATCTAATTTAGATAAGACTCCTTTGAGCTGATTTGAAAATCATGATGATTATTATAGAAGCACAGAATGGTTTGTTTTGGAAGGGACCTTAAGATCATCCAGTTCCAACCCCCTGCCATGGGCAGGGACACCTTCCACTAGAGCAGGTTGCTCCAGGCCCCATCCAACCTGGCCTTGAACACTGCCAGGGATGGGGCAGCCGCAGCTTCCTTCATGATTATTATCATTATTGTCATTTTCACGTCCAACCAAGGAATATTCACTCCAGGCTAATTTTGCTTCTCTAAATTGCAAATCCCAGAGTACAGAGCACACAGGAAAAGAGACATAATTCATCCCAGAGCTCTTACTTTATATAGGAATTGTGTGGGGGTGTGAAATTAGTAAATCTTCAAAAGGATTTATCACGGCTAGAAAGGAGTCATAAGGACATGGCTGGTAGCCCAGCTATTCCAATGGATTTCAATCAGGAATGCAACTTACAGCCTCCTGTTACTGCTCATTTGTAAAACAAAGTGAGGCCAAGAGCACAAGGCAAAACCTATGGAGAACACGCATGAAAATAAACATATGCAGCCAGCTCAACCTGGAACTAACTGCACTGAGTATGTGTTATACACAAATCAGCTAAATCTTTATATTAGGCGATTATACTAAAACATAGTGAAGATTTGCATTACTTTGCTGCCCTATTCTTAATGGCAGTACAGAAGCAGTCTACAGTAGGTAATCCCTGCTTTTCTAAAGGGCTGGCCTTTATAACTGTGGGCTTTTCAGGTAAAGCGACTGGTTAGTGGTTAGGAAAACAGGCTCTGGGTTTTGTAAGGCGCGCTACACGGACACGCTCCAGCAAGCACCTCAGAGCTGGCTGCATGTCTGGAATGCTGCTGGGGTCACATACCAAAATCGGCTATCTTTGCATTCATGTGTGCGTCCAGCAGCACGTTCTCTGGTTTCAGGTCTCGGTGGACAACCATGTGTCTGTGGCAATAATCCACTGCAGAGAGAATCTGCTGGAAAAGGCGTCGAGCTTCTGCCTCTTCAACCTACAGATGCAAGGGGAAATAGTCATAGAATCACAGAATCACAGAATAGTTAGGGTTGGAAAGGACCTTAAGATCATCCAGTTCCAACCCCCTGCCATGGGCAGGGACACCTCACACTAAACCACGCCACCCAAGGCTCTGTCCAACCTGGCCTTGAACACAGCCAGGGATGGAGCATTCACATGAAGGTTGGTCTGTGTGCAGAGCTGGCAAGTGAAGGTTTGACTTAGCAAGGAGCCAAAATGTTTCAGGGTACAGAGAAAAAATCACAGTATGCTTGTGACCAGAAGCAGCAAATAAAGCAGATTTTCCCCCTTGCATTTTATAATGTGCTAGTCTTTGCGAATGATACAGCCCAGGGATGAAATTAGAAACCTGAATTTAGCTGAGCTATCAAGAATGTACTGGTGACACCTATGAGGCAGTGACCAGCTATCCCAACAGGACCAATTTTCCTATGCAGCACACGCAGATCCAGGCTGGACAAAACACTGCAGAGGATGCTGCAAGGAGCAATTCCTCATGAACAGATGGCTCGGGGAAAAAGAAGCCAAAGGTGGAATACTGTGATGATTTAAATTAGCTATAAAGTTGTATGACCGATATTAGAGAAATTGCATTTAAAATGATGAGAATGATTATTTTGACTGATTACTTCTCAAGGACACTTCATGAAAAATTACATTTCTGTATGCAAAAATCCAGAAAAGATCCAAATTAGTCACTGAAAAGATCCAGATGGGTGAAATGCGCTGGAAATCAAAACTACACACAGAAAAGTAAGTGAAGTCCACTCCATCCACCAGTGCACTAATCTATACTATTTTGTTATAAATGCATTGATTTTTGTAGTACAGACAAGAAATGTAGTATGGGCTGATCCTTCACCTGAAACCTTATTCTGAATGTCCACTTAAGCCAGTTTTTATCTCCTTGCCCTGCAATTGCTCCCTGACTATGAGGATGTCCATGGGGCAGACACTAGTGATTTTCTTTGTAACCGTAACACCGCATTCCATGGGTTTAACCTACACCTCAGGTGATTTATACCCAGCAGGATTACTGGCTTTTGAGAATGCTGTTCAGATAAGCCACATCCTTTAAAAATCTTCAAAAACCCTGACATGGAACCAAGGGGGAGTCTGGGGAGGTGAATGACTGGGATGGAGACCACACCGCGCGGTCCTCCTTTCCACGCCATAAATCTGCTGCTGAACCGTGGGGGTTTTGACAGGCAACCCATAGCTAAAAATGATAAAACTATGCTAGTTTTCCAAATATTTGCACTAAGCAACACGTTACCTTGGACGTTTTGGTTTGCGTATGGAAATACATCAGAGAACGTTGCAAAAAATCACACACAACGTTTGTGTGAGCCGGGTACGAGACACTCCAGATGGGTCTGCTGTGAAGCAACTTCTATTTTGGGCCTTAACCTTAACTGCGCTCCCTTTAGCAGTCGTTTTGCTTCTAAACACCATCCTCTTCCCACATAAGTGTTTGGGCTGTGTTTGGGCACGGCACTGGCACTTACACGTCCATGCTTACAGATGTAATCAAATAGTTCACCGCCAGATACGTATTCCATGACCATGAAGAAGTCTGTTGGTGTGCTGATGACCTGGTACCTTCAAAAACACAAGCGGATTACTTAAGAAAATAATTAAGAAGAACAGGGAAAGGCTTTTAAAGAGATTATTAGTTTCATGTCAACACTTAAAATAAGCATTTGTTTGGATCTTGCATTTATAATTGCTTTCCACTTCTGAAAGCCATCTCTTATTTCAAGTATAATCTTTTACTTGTCTATGAAAGGATCTTTTTTCCAGACCTACGGTTTCCCTTCAAGCTTTTAAATGATCCTCTGAAATCTCTGCCAGACAATCCTATGATATTTATGACTTTCCTGACTTACAAATCTCCATTTTGGCTAAGATTTGCAACCACATCTTTAGAAATGAATGCTTCTTTCGCAGGGGGCAGGGAAGGGGGTATATTTGGTTTCCCTTACATCAGGCATAAAGAAGATAAAGAAGAACTCTAGGCACTCGAGGGAGCTTCTTTTGAAAGGTTTAGAAACAAAGATGAGCACCCTAAAAAGTTATTTTTTTCAAATATTAAATCCCTCCATATTCTAGAATGGGGAAAAAACCAAAAAGAGCATCACCCTTGACTTGCAAATTATTTGTTCTCCATTTTCATTCACTATGAGCGCTGCAATGCCATTTCAGTGCTCCAGCTGATACAAAACATCATCAGCTGAGGTCAATGCTGCCACGGGTATTCACAGCAGCACCAGGTGAGATGCCCCTCTTTTTTATTTCAGATACATTGTGGTTTGCTTTGTTCTTTTTACAGCTGAATTTCCATGGGTTGGAATTTGTAACAAACGCACTTCAAACCATTTTCAGAGATCAGCAGTGAACAGGGGATAGTCCCATAAAAATCAACAGCATCAATCTAATTTTCCTGAAGTGCTTTGGACCCAGACATCCCAGCTACTGTTAACTGCCCCACTATTTCTTTTATATGCACATAAAAAGCTATTGAAAGAGGAGGTTTATGCACCAAGGTCTCTCTTCCTCACCTCTTTTATCACTGTATTTCATGACTGCAGTATGTACCATAGGACACTTATATTGTTAAGTTAGGTTTAATTTTTAGGCTTTAATACTTTGACAAATGTGTGAACAGGACTTAAGTTGCAGGACGCTGGGTACACAGCTGAGGACTCTTGCTGGCTTTTTCATGAAATAATACCAATCTGTTCTCCAATAAATCCATGGAACTGTGAAGTTACTCTAAAGTCAACAGTTGCTGCACGGTTAGTTATTTAACTGTAGAGAAAATTTGTTTTCCCTTGCCTCTAAGTCCCAGGTATTTGCTATATCTCATGCCAGTTTTAAGGCTGACCTAAATGTCAACTTCTCCTTGCAGTTACCATTCAACAGCTTTCTTTTACAGAAATGCCAAAGATATTATCAAGTGCCTCGTTAATGTTGCCTGCCTGCACAAAATGGGGATTGAGAAGGATTCCCAGAGGCTGGAGGGCAGGTGCTGATTTACAACTTAAACTCAGGTTCATCAGAGTGGCAACTTTGAAAACCTATGTCTGAATAATAAATAATAATAGAAAAGTGTTCCTTTAAGCTCTGGATAATCAGGCTATTAAAGCATAAATCCTATTGACTTTGGGCCAAGGCTTCACTCTACGAGCCTGGCCATGCTGCAGTTCCTCAGGCACAATTCTCAGCAGCTCCAATACTGAAGATCTGAAGCTTAAATAGGATCATCACAAAAACTCTTAATAGCATCCCAGCACAGGAACGCCCAGACCTTCTCTATGCACCTTTACAATGGTCTCTGTGTTCAAGACAGCAGAGCTTTGAGCAAAACCTGATGAAGGGACATTGGTCTGTTGGCTTTTACTCCCAATGGAAGAAACATCTTCCATCATTGCTCAAAGTGTCAACTGTGTCCCCTCCATAAATTAGTGGGAGACTCTCAAAAAGCAATGGTTAGCTCCAACGTGCAAAACCCTGACCACATACCTAACATCATCTACTACTCTAAGCCATCTCCTGAAACCTAGCCAACTGTGCACTTGAAGTCTTTGCAGATGGAGTAAGCTAAGCACACGGCAGAAAGGGTACTCACAGTTTGATAATATGAGGGTGTCGAAAGAGTTTCAGGTTTTGAATTTCCCGTTTGATCTTCCCAACCACATCCAGGCTGCGGATCTTCTGCCTATTGAGTATTTTTACTGCTACTTTGTGCCCCGTCAGCTGGTGTTCGCCAACTATTAGAAAGAAAGCATTGCCAAGTCACTAAACAGTACAGCAAGATTCATACAGGTTATTTAGGACACTGATTTATAAGCAAAAAACAACTCTTGAAGGGAAAAACAATAAAATACGAGGGGGTGAAATATTTCATCTTAGTTTTTGTCTCTTCACTTGATTGTTTTCACACTGGAGTCATGTAAGACAGAAGGGAGAAGACTTATCCACAAAAACCACTCCACTAAATAAAACTGAGTTACTGGAAGAGGTCATACCCAAAGCTAATTTGCAAGGATTTATAGCATGTAAAAGCTAGATTAATCAGAAACAGATATATTTAAATGGAAAAGGAAAATCTCCACCATAACACACTGATGGATTAAACCCCTGATAAACCCAGTCTTAAAACTAGACCATCACACTTCTTTAAAAGAAAATGATACAGGGATTTTCCCTGCCCAAAATAGGACTGCAGGATTTGCATTACTAAAATGAATTTCTATTTATACTTTCTCAAGCGTGCTTCTTGGTTTGATGACAGGCTGCAGGAACACTGCTGTACTGCAAGAGCAAAATGTGGTGTTAGAAAAGATACAAACTTCAGTATGGGTTTTTATAATAGGCACTTCGTGCATTGAAATGCTGACGCTTATCTCCTGTGTACAGGGACAAACGGCAACCACAAACTGGGAGTAGCACCACTGTCAGTGGGGGAATGGCACTAACTGAACAATAATGTGAAATGGATTCAGCATTCGATCCATTTGTTACCAATAAACAGACTCTACGAACAAAAGAGAAAGCTCCTCGGAAGCATGATTTATATTGAAGTTAACAGAAGAAACTGCTTGGAAAATGTCAACTGGATGTTGATATCCAAAAGGGTTCTCTGGCCATGAGCTACCCCGTCTCAATATTTTATGTTAAATTAAAAGCAATAACATATGGATGGTTTCCTAAAGACTGCACAGAAAACCCGCTTACAGTAAATATTTGTGCTCTTTAATTATGAACATTATCCTTCCAGTAATCACATACAGCACAAGGAGTTAATAATTACAAGCAAACCTTGTTATTACATTATTAGACTGTAATTTTGGAGGCCCTAATGAGCTGATCAGAAGCAAGCGGAGTAAGCAGTCGGTGTGAGAAGGGCAGGGCGGCAGCGCCAGCACTGCTCAGGGCATGCCAGGTCACTATTATTAGCCACCAGATAAGACCTACCAGAGATTCTTTCCTCAGTAAGAGTATCCTAAAAATAAAACACTTTACTGCCCTTGAAAATTAAAGCAGCACTTTGCACGTCCATTTTATTCCTTGCAATACTTAAAACTACTAGATGAAATGAAAATAAACTAAGCTTTGCAGTATAGATGCAATTTAGGGATTAGCTGAGGGCTGGAGGAGGCAGATAATTCCTCTCTCACCGTGCAAAGATTGCACTGTAAATAGTCTGAGGAAGCATTTTCCCTGGTGCATCCTTGGGGATAAAGGAGCAGGGCAATGCTGAAGGAAGCCTCTGCAAAGCAGCATGTATGCAAGGGGCACAAAAGCATGCTCAAGCGTTACTGGGGCTTGTAAACGGGACAGGGTACTGCCTCTTTGTCCACGGCAAGAAATATTCCCCAAGTTGTGTCAATAGTAGTTTTATAAAGGGCACTGATCTCTACGTGCCAAGGTTGTCATGGTGTGTATTATATCGAGGAGGCTGAGGAAGTCATGAAAGGGGGGTGTAAGACATCTTCAGCAGATGTTCAAAAGGGACAGAGAATCCACAGCTTTTCTTGCCCAGAGAAGCTGTGGCTGCTCCATCCCAGGCAGTGTTCAAGGCCAGGTTGGACGGGGCTTGGAGCAACCTGCTCTAGTGGAAGGTGTCCCTGCCCACGACAGGGGGTTGGCACTGGATGAGCTTTAAGGCCGCTTCCAATCCAAACCATTCTATGATTCTGCATCTTTGAGATCTAGTCTTTCACCAGCAGCATTCAATTTGGTCAAATATAGCACTGCAATACCTCTGCTCTCTCTTTCCTGGGAGCACAGGAATTTGCACTTTGAAAGCTGCCCTTGATTCACTCAGGTCCATGACAGAAACGTAACACACTAAGCCATTAGTTGGGAAACTGAGGAACAGCAACACAAAGAGGCTTAATACTGAACTAGGAAGAAACCCCTGATTTCTGCCATCCTTTGTTTCAAGACAATCCCTTCTGGCCTTATCCCAGCTTATGCTTTGAAGAATATTTATTATGCACTTGGGAAAAAAATAAATGGCAATGCCCAGAATGAATAATTATTGTTTTTAACACCATTGCTGAAGAGTTCATCTCCTTTCCATCCATGACAAACACCATGTAACTCTGTGAAGGTTTGCTAGCTCTGACACATTAATGATTAAAAATAAACAGTCTATTTTGTAATCCATCTTTTGCTTACTGTAAGCATTAGATACAGAGATATTATTGTTCCAGTCCCCAGTGGCTTGTTAAGCCTACTCGAACGCCTTGAGAAATACAGACAAAGACACAACATAATTTGCTATGGGGTGGGAGCCTTTGAAGCCTTTCAGGTCTCCCTGGCTGCAGCCTGCAGACGCAGGAATTTTGACATGGGGCAGCAAGGACAACCTTCCCTCTGCTCAAGGAGTCACTGCCTCTGACCCCATGTGCACACTGATGGGATAATCTGCCCCCAGGATGAGCACTGGCAGGTCCCACGCCTTCCATAAGCATGGAAGAGGATGCTCGGGATGGTCGTTTCTAAGGGGTTTGTCCTCGCTCCAGGGATGGGCAATGGTGGTCTGTGGTGGTGGTGAGGGAGCCCGCTCCTTCCCTCTCACTAACTCCCTGCATTAAAAGCCCAGCGAGAAGAAGGGGCTGAGTGGCAGTATTAGAAAGGGGATTTAAACAACTATCTTGTCTTCTAGTGACAAATACCCAGGTAAGGTCTACCACAGCTTAAAACCAGTAACTGGGGTGAGCAGTGAAAATGGATTTCACACTGAGATGAGAAGCACTGCACACTGTCCTGCAAAATAACCCAGCCATAAGGGTTAGGTGGTAATGCTGACCCTAAACTCCAAAAAACCAGCACCAAACAGGATACAATGTGAGTGTCCTTAGCTGCTCCCTCATCCACATGCACATGTGACTGCCTCGGCACAAGTACGCTTCAGCATCAGATGCTACTAAGGAAAGAAGGGAAGAGATATATAGAAATAGTTTCTGAAAGAAGTTCCTTCTAATTTAGTTATTTTTATGAGGAAAAAATGAGGAGGAATAGTGTTTATAACACCACAAGCCAATATAATCATTAAAACCCCTTGACAGCATAGCTTTTTTTACAGCAGGTACCAAAGAAGCCTACCTCTGGGTGCATGTTTGATGCAGCTCAGCTAAGCACAAACAGTTAAGTTTTGCAAATGCTTCAGTGGAATGTAGAAGTTTATGGAGGGGTGAGAAAACTCCTTTCCTACCAGCTGTGCCAGCCTTTATCTTAGCCCAAAGTTAAAAATGAAATCCATCCAAAGCATATATTTAGCAACACTGCTATTAATTCTACCCCAGTGCCACTTGCTCATATGTTATATCATCCTTCCTTTCCCTTTCCTTCATCTGTTCAGTCTCCATTAGTTTATCTTCCCTCCAACACAAGGTTTGTTCTTCAGCAGCAATGGTACAGTGCATGAGAAAACAGGATTTGACCCCGATTCATAGCATCATGAGGCTTCAGCATAACCAACATAAACATCACCCAAGCACTGCTGGTCCTTGAGGGACCACAAACTGATCACCTTGGTGGCCAACAAGTGTGGGTAAGAAACCACCAAGTGGCCACTGGGAATGTCGTGCATGGGAAAATATTTGTGTTGCTGGATTTTGACTGATGGTCTCCAAGCTGCAACCACCGCGAACCTCGTTGTGCAAGGGCTGTGGTTGTGGGAGAGGTCTTCAGGGACCTGCAGGGTGGGATGTGCCCATGACAAAACCAGCAGCAGTTCTAATCCATTCTTACCAACCACCAGCGGAGGAGATGCCACCTCCTTCCTTCACTGCTTCACTAAATTCATAATCCAAGATCATTTCCACAGTTCTATTTTCTGCAAATTAACCTTATCTTTGGCCTGCAGGGCAGGGAAAATAACTATCTCCAGCTCTCCCTGTATTTGGCAAAATCCTGTGTAGTAAAGTTGGCTCTTGGCATGAGACCTCCTACCCATCCACCACATTCACATCCAGCACATTTACTCCTGCCACCTTCCTCTTTTCTAACAGATGCTGTACTTTCATCACCAACTCCAGCTGAAATCTCAGTATTAGCACCAAAATCCTGCTCTCATCTGCCAACCTATTTGGCCTCCTTTGAAGAAAGCCTTGTGTAGTCTTCCTGTAAATGAGATCAAGGAACTGAATGGGCTTAAAATGAGGAGTTTCTTGCAGCATTTAGCTACTTTTTAGGAGGATCTGTTCATTGATGTCCCAGAACAAACATCCCAATGGGGCAGCAGGGACTTTTTCTGTTATATCTCTGGTTTCTGATGGCTCAAAGTGCCTATTCAGCTCTGACCACAAATTCAAGCTCTGGTTAGTACCCCATCATTGCTAAATCCTTTCTTTCATTGCCATTTTATTTCCTTAACAATTATAATCCTTAACGATTGTAATTTTATGATTTCTTAACCTTGAGGAGTAAGGCAGGGGAAAAGGCCTCTTGTGCAAGGCAGTGTTTGAAGAAAACACACCACCCACCAGAAATGTCATCGTTTGCACCAGCCTTCTTAGTGAAAAAGCAATAGTTGCACACACCATATACAACACCTGAACCGATGAGGCCAAAATCTCCTTCCTTTTTCTCATGTTTCTTGCTAAACAGGGTGAATGCAGGTATTTCTAAAGCTCTTTCGATTAAAATGCTAGAATTCTGCCTAAATAGGAGATTGAGTTTCTTCATCTCAGTTTCTAATCTTGAGTGCTAATTACACCTGTCAGTTGTCGGCTAAATATTAAGGGGCCGGAGGGTATATCTATATAAATATGTGTGTATATACATATATGAAGGATATGATGTATCCATAAAGGATTTTGAGCTAGGAAATCTTTCATGTTATTTGATATGTTTCTTTGGAAATTATCAGTTTTTACTAAGGTCATATGGAGTGGGGGGTGTTTGTACTAGTTACTCCTGGAAGGTAGTTAAGGAAAAAACACTATTGTTGGCAGGCTTAATTTGGTCTGTAAGGAATAAGCCCTGTCTTTGGAGCCCCTTTTGAGGTCTGCTGGTACACACCAGGGATTTAAATGGTCCTTACTGTTAGAACTATTTATTCCGACAATTCTTCAGTCAGTAAATTTGTGGTTTGGGATTAAACACAGCAATATATTTTTAGGGGCCTGATTAATGGTCACAGGTGGATTTAGCTCCAGTGGTTGTGGTGGTTTCTTTCCCCGGCCCTCAAATTTGGGGTTATTTTAAAACTCCAGTCGCTGCATGCGGGCACATCACCCCTTCAACCAACCACCACGCTGCCCTGGCTGGAGCAAAACCCATTTCCAACTAGGAATCACTGCTATCCATTCTGCTTAGACAATACATTTTGTTGGGTTTTGGTTGGTTGTTGGGTTGTTTTTAATATCGTGATTCAAACTAAAATTTGCCTGTAATGGCAGAATTCACAGGGAAAAGAAACAGAAATCTTTGCAAATCAGGTAAAGCAAAGCAGTGCCTTGAACATGCAAGCCGACTACTCTGGCAGGAATGACACAGGAATCCCCATGTACAGCCCAAGCCTGACCCGACCCTCCATCCCCGCCTGCTGCCGGTCTCAGCCGCTTCCCAAGCTCCCCAGGGGTGACGTACAGGGGGACAGCAGAAGAAACCCCCTTTACTCCCGGTTCCTCACACCCACCCGAAAGCACCTGCCACCCCATTGGGAATGAAGAGGCAGAAGGAGCAGAGGCTGGGCACAGCGAGGGAAGGATGCCCGTCAGTGCCGGCTTTGCTGCCCAACCTTCCCATCACCTTCCTCCTAGCTCTGGAGGAAAGTTTCGGTGGGTCCCGCTGGGCGCACCGGCGGCAGCAATACACAAGGGCGAGGGCTCCATCTCCCTCCCGCTGCCCGCTACCCTCCGAGCCCCATTCCCCTCCTCACAACCCCACCCCGAGAAGGGGGTACCTCCCACCCCGAGCCCACCGGGCAGGCGCCGGGCTCCCCCCGCTCTCGCCCCGGGGATGCTTCGCTGCCTCGCCGCAGCGGGATAGCCGCGGAGGGGAGGCGATGCCGGGCGCGGAGGCCCGCGTTAGCGGAGGGGAGGAGGGAGGAAGGAAAAGGGGGGTGCGCAGCCCTGCGAGCCCGACGCCCTCCCCACGGCCGCGGTACTCAGCTCTTGACTTTGCCGAAGGTGCCAACCCCCAGCGTGTCTCCCAGCACGTAGTGGCCGATCTTCACCCGCCCGTCGTGCTTCTGCTTCTCGGCCATGTTCGCCCCCCGCCGACGGACCACAATGCACAGGGCCGGCCCGGCACGGCACGGCTCGGCTCGGCAGGCGGCGGCGGCGGCAGCAGCGGGAGCAGCGGCGGGGCGGGAGCGCAGGGAGCAACGGGGCTGGGTGCGCGGGAGGCGGCTGGCGCGGCCCCGCGGGCGGGGAGGGGCGCGCCCGCCGCGGCGGGGATGGATGGAGAAAAGGAAGGATGGAAGGATGGAAGGATGGATGGATGGATGGATGGATGGATGGATGGATGGAGGGGGGGGGGGGGGGG